>CAUYQU010098016.1:0-41872 GCA_963574635.1 Cheracebus regulus | reverse complement strand
TGCAGTGACATGATCCCGACTTACTGCAACTTCTGCCTCCTGGGTTCAAGCAATTCTCCTGCCTCCCAAGTAGCTGGGATAACAGGCTCCGGCCACCACACACAACTAATTTTTTTTGGTATTTTTAGTAGAGATGGGGTTTCACCATGTTGGCCAGGCTGGTTTCAAACTCCTGACCTCAAGTGATCTGCCCACCTCAGCCTCCGGAAGTGCTAGGATTACAGGTGTGAGCCACCACACCTGGCCAACAGTCTTTTCAATAGATTTCCTTCCTGCTTCCCTCTTTCTATATATTCACTTGTTTAGTAAGGGTTTATTATGTGCCAGGCAGTGAACAAAATAAATCCCTTCCTTCATGGAATTACATTCCAATTGGCAGGTAAGATGACAGACTTTAAACAACATATAAAAGGGCTGGGTGCAGTGGCTCACACTTATAATTCTAGCACTTTGGGAGGCCAAGGTGGGTGGGGCAGATCACTTAAACTCAGGAGTTCAAGACCAGCCTGGGCAATGTGGTGAAACCCCATCTCTACAAAAAATACAAAAGTAGTAGCCAGGTGTGATGGCATGCGCCTGTAGTCCCAGCTGCTTTGGGGACTAAGGTGAGAGGATCATTTGAGCCCAGGAGGTTGAGGTTGAGGCTGCAGTGAGCTGAGATTGCACCACTGCACTCCAGCCTGGGTGATAAATTGAGACTCTGTTTCAAAAAAAGAAACAATATATATAAATACGTAATATAATATCGGGCAATAATAATTCTATGGGGAAAATTTAAAGTAATAGGGTGTTATTTTAGATATGGTGGCCAGCCTCTATGCTGAGATAAGATTTGAACAGAGATTGACAAGAACAGAGAGTAAGCCACATCCCAGGTGAGCTACACGGGTAGAATGCCACAGAGAAGTGTGTAGGAAAGGGAGCTAGTGCTTACTGAGTCCTTACTGTGTACCAGACACTGTGCAATATGGCTTCCACACTTCACCTTATTCAGTCCTCACAGTGTTCAACAAGGAAGTTAGAATAATCACTTCCATTTTATGGAAACTCAGAGAAGTTAATAAATTACCCAAGGTCACCCACTGAGCAAGTGGCAGAATCAGGACTTGAAGTCTCATCTGCCTGCTCCAAGCCTTCACTCCCGCCTCCACATCCCTGTGGTCTCTAGAGAGATCCTTGCCATCAGTTTGTACTTGAGACCTGGAAAGGCCAGCTGGATCAGGCCCATTTGGTTCGGGCATCTGTCCAGGTTGATTCTTCCCCAGGCTCAGCATGTCCAAGTATCCACGATTCACAGACAGTCTCAATCACTTATCAGTCAGGGGCCTGAGCAGCAGAATGTTCCTCAGCTCTGCTGAGCTGTCCTCAGTGGGTCTGAGCCAGCTGCGAACAGAGGCCCTTTGTCTCAGAACGTCTCTGGCCAAGTCTTCACAATCGAATCTGAACATTGACAGAATTAACATTCACACACACACACACACACACGCACACACACACACACACACACCCCTTGTGACTCCTGCATCATTCTGTCCCTCATTTGAATTTCAGTTTCTTTCTGCCCGATTTTGTACTTTTTCAACAGTCACTGCTATCACCGTTAGCCCTTCCCCATACCTGATCTGATGATTCCACAATTCAATCTACCAACATTTCTGCATTTATTTATTTATTTATTTACTTTTTTTTTTTTTAGAGACAGGGTCTTGTTAAATTACTCAGGCTGGTCTTGAACTCCTAGACTCCAGTGATCCTCCTGCTTTAGCCCCACAAGTAGATGGGATTAAAGGAGCAAGCTACTGTGCCCAGTTTCTGCCTATTTTAGTATGCCAGTCCCTATGCAAGGCCTGGAATTCCAAAAGCTCATGTTGTCCTTGAGGCCACTGGTATTATCATCTGTGGGCCACCTGATATTTGGCAGCTTGCAGCAGTGGCTAGTGAATCTTTTATGAGGGATGAAACCTGGGTTCAACAAATATTTCTGCCACTGACTCACCGTGTGACTTTAGGATAACCGTCTTTTCTCTCTGGGTCTCATTTTTCCCCATCTGTACAATGAAAGGGTTGGATTCTAAAGGCCTTGCACGGCCGGGCGCAGTGGCTCATACCTGTAATCCCAGCACTTTGGGAGGCCAAGGCCTGAAGTGAGGAGTTTGAGACCACCCTGGCCAACATGGAGAAACTCTGTCCTTACTAAAAATATAAAAAATAAGCCAGGCATTGTGATGGGTGCCTGTAATCCCGGCAACTCAGGAGACGGAGGCAGGAGAAACACTTGAATCCTTGAGGCAGAGGTTACAGTGAGCCGAGATCATGCCATTGAACACCAGCCTGGGCAACAAGAGCAAGACTCTGTCTCAAAATAAAATTAAATAAAAATCAATAAAGGCCTTGCACATCCTCTGGTTGCTATGTTGTTCAGTAGTCTGGAATAGTCTGGGGAAATAGTAGAAAGAAATGAGCCGGAATCAATCTCTGTCACAAACCCTTTAAATGCTCCTGGCATGTCATGTTTCCTTCAGGACCTCAGGTTTCTCACATGTAAATAGGGAAAAGGAGGGCATTTGGGGTTAGCCAAGCTCTCAGGAGCCTTTCAGTTCTGACATTCAAAGAATCTCAGATTTACCTTCCTGGAGGGTGCTAAGCACCACTTAAAATGTGAGCTAGCCGTGTGCACTGGTGCACACCTATAGTTCCAGCTACTCAAGAGGCTGAGGTGAGAGGATCACTTGAGCCCAGGAGTTTGAGGGTGCCATAAGCTATGATCATGCCACTGTACTCCAAGCCTGGATGACAGAGTGAGGCCCAGTCTCTTAAAAAAAAAAAAAAAAAAAAAGTAAGTCAGATGGCCTTCAATTTATTGGACTCATCAGAGGCAGTGGGGTGGGTAGCAGGAATAATGCAAGAAAAAAAAAATTCAGTTTTGATTCAAGTTCTGGCTTTACCACTCAGTAGCTGGGTAATCTCAAATTAGTCATATTCTCTGGGCTTCAATTTTCCCATCTATAAACTGGGAAAATAATAACTGCTTTGCAGAGCTGAGGTGAGGATTGGAGTATGTACAGCATCATGCCTAGTGACTAAGACTGTGCTTAATAAAGGTTACTTAAGGCATCAGGTACAGTTTAGCTATAAAAAATAAATTTTAAAAGCAGAAAATTTAACTCCAAGAACTGGAAAGTTCAAACAGTTCTCTTAATTTTATATAGCTTTTTAAAATTAAAAGGGTAATGGCCAGGAGCGGTGGCTCACGCCTGAAATCCTAGCACTTTGGGAGGCCGAGGCAGGTGGATCACTTGAGGTCAGGAGTTCAAGGCCAGCCTGGCCAACATAGCAAAATCCAGTCTCTACTAATAATACAAAAATTAGCTGGGTGTGGTGGCGCGTACCTGTAATTGCAGCTACTCAGGAGGCTGAGGCAGGAGAATCACTTGAACCCAGGAGGCAGAGGTTGCAGTGAGCAAAGATTGGGCCACTGCACTCCAGCCTGGGCAACAGAGTGAGACTGTGTTTCAAAAAAAATAAATTAATAATAATATATTAAAAGGATAACACAAGTTCATTGTAGAAAATAATGAAAAAATTAAACTAATCTGAAATTGTATTATTTACCACTTACATTTGGGTACATTTTCTCCTATTTTTTTATGCACAAATATATTTTACATAGTGACAATATATACTGTATATATAATTTTGTAAATTTTACAAAAAATATTAGATCATAAACATTTCCCTGTGACATTAAAAACTTCTCATTCTATGGATATATCATATTTTACTTAATTGGGCCCTTTCTGTTGTGCATTTAGGTTTGTCTCCAAATATTTCCAATTACAAATAATGCTCACATGATGTATGTTACATGTACATAAAGTATTGCTCACATTTCTGATTATTTCTTGAGAGGAAAAAAAAAAAATCCTAGGAAGGGAGTTACCTAGGAAAAGGATGTGTACAGTTTTAAGGCTTTGGCCAGAATTGTATACGGTGGCTTAGAAAAGCTGTACTCACAATCCTACCAGCCAGGTGCCAGGTTCTAGGTCATGATAGGAGCAGCAGAAGTTAATGCTTTGCTCTAATCCACTAGGCTGGGGCCCTTTGGGGTGGCTGGTTCCAGGGCGATGGTGGGAAGCTCTTGCAGATTGCAAGTAAGGGATTACCTGTGGAATCTTCCACGCTCTCACTCATGTTATTGCTTTCTTGCCCTCATCATTCACCACTTCAAGTCCCTCCCATCACTTGCTGAAAACTGGCACCTGGGTCACAGTCTTCCTCTCTGCTCAGGGCCATCATCATCCAAGTGATGTCAATGTCTATAGGACAACTGCCTGGCCTCTCAGTTTCGTCATCTCTACTTCCACTCCAGGTTAGCCATTTGTCACTACATTCACACCCTGGGCCTTGTCATCAGCAGAAACTGCTTTGAAATTTCAAACTCCGAAGTGGCTCACACCTGTAATCCCAGCACTTTGGGAGGCTGAAGCCGGCAGATCACTTGAGGTTAGGAGTTCAAGACTAGCCTGGCCAACATGGTGAAACCCCATCTCTACTAAAAATACAAAAATTAGCCAAATGTGGTGGCATGTGCCTGTGGTTCCACTTCCTTGGGAGGCTGAGGTAGAAGAATCGCTTGAACCTGGGAGGCAGAGGTTGTAGTGAGCTGAGATTGCTCCACGGCACTCCAGCCTGGGTGACAGAGCAAGACTCTGTCTCAGAAAAACAAAAGGAAGAAAGAAAAGAAGAAATCTCAAATGGAAACACCCACCTCCATGATCACGGCCTCCTATCCTCCAGTTCTCACACTGTGTAACTTGAATTGCTCCTGTTCTTTGATACTTCCCGCACATCTCTTTTTAGTCACTTGGCTTCTTTCTGCTTAACTCTCACAGTCCTTCTTTCCTTCCTTCAAACTTGTAACACTTTCTGTGTGCCAGGTACTTTACCAGGTATAGGGGTTGTAAAGTGAAAACAGGTGTAGATCCATCAACTTGCTCACACTTCTCAACCCCCTGGCCCATTTGCCTTTCTGCAAAACCCCCATCTTGTGTCAACCAAGTCTTCCACCTGCACTTTGTATTCCAAATTGCTTACTTGAGCTCTACTCTACTTCCTCCTCAGCCAGAATTCTCCAAAATGTAACCCAACCCTGCCGTATTCATTTCCTCAGCTCCCCTCTACCCTTCAACCTAAGGTAGTCAGGCTTCCACCCCACCACTCCACTGAGTTGTCAAACGGTCTTCCTAACTGTCAAATGCAATGAATGCTTTCCATATGTTCCCTTCCTGGGCTCCTCAACTGCTTTTGATGTTAGCTGTACAACCTTAGGAAAATCACCCAACCTCTCTGAACACCCATTTCCTCATCAGTGAAAGAGTGAATAATAGCATCTTCCTTATAGAACTCATTAGAAATTCAATAAATGTTGTATAAAGAAAAAAATTCAGCCGGGCACGGTGGCTCACACCTGTAATTTCAACACTTTGGGAGGCCGAGGCAGGTGGATCACCTGAGGTCGGGAGTTAAAGACCAGCCTGACCAACATGGAGAAACCCCACCCCCCTACTAAAAATGCAAAATTAACTGGGCATGGTGATGCATGCCTGTAATCCCAGCTACTTGGAGGCTGAGGCAGGAGAATCACTTGAATCACATTGGGAAGCCAAAGCAGGAGAATTGCTTGAGCCCAGGAGTTCAAGACCGATCTGGGCAACATAGCAAGACCCCCATCTCTACTAAAAAATTTTTTTAAAATAGCTAGGTGTGTACCTGTGATTTTAACTACTCAGGAGGGTGAGGTGGGAAGGTCACTTGAGCCCAGGAGGTCGAGGCTGCAGTGACCCATGATAGCACCACTCCAGCTTGTGTGACAGGGTGAAATCCTGTCTCGTGAAGAAAAGAAAAGAAAAAAGATACACTGGTACACAATGAGCATTAAACAGTATTACATTCAGACTCATTGAACTTGGTTTCCTGGGTCTCTGATAACCAGGAAGGGTTTACCTTGGCTCATGTGAGCATTTGGATCTCTGAAAAGGATAATTTCCCAGGGCAATTCATTCTTCGTCAACAAAAAATTATTGAGTACCTACTATGTGCCTGATCCAGGCACTTTTCTAGGTTCTGAAGTTATAGCAATGAAGACAACAGAACAACAGAGAAGCATTTTGCTCTCAGGAAGTCAATCTAACAGTGAAAAAAGAGAGAAACAGAGAGAGAGGGAATGAGCATGCAAAGGCTTACATGGAAACTTTTTGGGGTGATGGAAGTGTTCTATATATTGATTGTGGCAGTAGTCACACAGGTGTATACATTTTTATTTTTATTTTCTTTCCTTTTTTTTTTTTTTTAAGACAGGGTCTCCCTCTGTCACCAAGGCTGGAGTGCAGTGCCACGATCTAGACTCACTGCAGCCTTGAACTCTGAGGCTCAAGTGATTCTCCCACCTCAGTCTCCTAAGTAGCTGGGACCACAGGTGCATGCCACCATGCCCAGCTAATTTTTGTATTTTTTGTGGAAGCAGGGTTTTGCCATGTTGCCCAGGCTGGCCTTGAACTCCTGAGCTCAGGTGCTCTGCCCACCTGTGTTTCCCAAAGTGCTGGGATTACAGGCATGAGCCACCATACCTGGCCTACATTTTTCAAAATTCAATGAATAATACACAGTCGAGTGCGTTTTGTTACGTGTATATTATAGCTAAAAAAGTTGATTTTTTAAAAGTGAGTTACATAAACAGATTGAGTATAACCATATATGGAGGAATAATATTTGATAGAGCAAACAAGAAAATTCCTTCTAAGAAGAAAACATTTAAGCAGAAGCCGGAATGATGAGAAGGAGCAAACCATGTGAAGGTCTAAGAGAAGAATATTCCAGGCAGAAATCACAGCAAGTGCAAAGGCCCTGAGATGGGGTTGAAGTCTGTGTGTCTGAGGAACAACAAGAAAGCCAATGTGGCTGGAACATAATGAACAAGCAGGAGATAAGAGAGGCAGGCAGGGACTAGATCATGGAAGTTCTTGTAGTTCATGGTAAGAAGATTGGGTTTTATTTAAAATCTAATAGAAAGGCATTGGAGGTTTTAAAGTTCCAGAATGATACAATCTGCTTTACATTTAAAAAGGGTCATTCTGAAATTATATGAGAAAAGAGCAAGGAGAAGCAGAAACAGAAGCAGAGGTCATTCAGGTTATTGCAGTAGTCCATGTGAGAGATGACAGTGGCTTGGACTAGGTGGGTAGCAATAGGAGGTTAAAAAAAAAATCATGTATAGGGTTGGGTGTGGTGGCTCACAGCTGTAATGCCAGCACTTTGGGAAGCCTAGGTGGGTGGATCACATGAGGTCGGGAGTTCAAGACCAACCTGACCAACATGGAGAAACCCCGTCTCTACTAAAAATACAAAATTAACCAGGCATGGTGGCGCGTGCCTGTAATCCCAGCTGCTTGGGAGGCTGAGGCAGGAAAATCACTTGAACCTGGGAGGCGGAGGTTGTGGTAAGTCAAAATCTCGCCATTGCACTCCAGCCTGGCAACAAGAGCAGAACTCCGTCTCAAAAAAAAAAAAATTCACTTTTAGGATATGTTTTGAAGGTACAGTCAATTGAACTTGATGATAGATTAAATAAGGTGAGGGAAAGAATCAAAGACTCAAAGATGATTCTTCTTATTATTATTTTTTTGGTCTGAGATAGGGTCTCTCTCTGTTGCCCAGGCTGAAGTACAGTGGCATGATCGTAGGTCACTGTAACCTCAAACTTCTGGGGTCACACAATCCTCTTATCTCAGCCTCCCAAGTAGCTGGGACTACAGGCATGTGCCACCATGTCTGGCTAATTTTTTAACTAATTAATTAATTTTTAGTAGAGACGAGGTCTTGTTATGTTGCTCAGACTGGTCTCGAACTCCTGGCTTCAGGTAATCCTCCCACTTCAGCCTCCCAAAACACTAGGATTACAGGCATGAGCCACCACACTGGCCCACTCTTTAATTTTTGACCTAAGCAACCAGATGAATGGTTTAGGCCATTTACTAAGAGAACACCAGGGGAAAATAGAATAAGTCTGGAGGAGCACACAAAAATTTTGTCTTAGGTATGTTAAGTCTAAGATGCTTGAGAAATATTGGTATTTTGCTGGGCACAGTGGCTCACCCCTATAATCCCAGCACTTTGAGGGTCAAGGTGGGCAGATCACTTGAGGTCAGGCGTTCGAGACCAGCCTGCCCAACATGGTGAAACCCCATCTCTACCAAAAATAGAAAAATTAGCCAGGTGAGGTGATGCACACCTGTAATCCTAGCTACTCAGGAGGCTGAGACAGAAGAATCACTTTAATCCTAGAGGAGGAGGTGACGATGAGCTGAGATCATGCCACTGCACTCCAGCCTGGCAACAGAGCAAGACTCTGTCTCAAAAAAAAGAAGAAGAAAAGAAGTAATGGCATCTCGTTAAATATATGCCACTTATGAGTTTGGATAGGACAAGTCAGTGCCTAAACCTTCTGAGTTCTGAGTACCCCAACACTGGATTTCTGGGTCCTCTAAGCTGAAGATAAGCCTCAGAACCTTGGACCCCACTAGCCAACCCTCCTCCACCAGTGAGCAGAATCAGCTCTTCAGCACATCTCTCTGATATTTCTTCATTCAACATAATAATTGCATTTTGGGTTGATTTCTTGAAAGTAACACCTGACTTCAACAATTACATGTTGCTAAGTCTTAATGTAGGAAAATTTCTTGTAATAGCAATTCTCTTCTTGGGGTGTTTTTTTTTTTTTGGTGTATGTGTCAAGATTCAGTCCAATAATTCAATCATTCAGTAATTATTTACTGGGCTGGAAACACAAAGTAAACTAAAGTAAATAGACAATCACAGCGTGAACAGAGCTGACACGCAAGAAGCACAGGGGCTAAGAGAACTAGGCAAAACCTATGCAAGTCTTCCTGGAAGAGAGGATGTTGTGCAGACCAAACCTTCCTGCACGTGAGGTAGTGCTGGACTGTGCTCATGATTTTGGCCTCATCAACTGTCTTGGGGCTCAAAGCCCCTCTTTCCCTGATTCCAGAGCATTTCGTAAATATTTATTGATAATACCCTTGAGTATTTGGTCATTTACTCTTCTCCCATTAGACAAGTGGAGTTCAGTCCTAGGGGAAGCAATGGCAGGTCTGTGCATGTTCTCTCTGCCTTCTACCAGGAGGAATTATGGTGTGAGTAAAAGCCAGCCCCGGCAGGGAGATGGGCCCTCAAGCTAGCAGTCACAAGATTCAGCCTCACAGACCTCATTGCAAAGGGTGGCTGAAGTCCATCAGGAAGTGGGGAGCCTTGAACCTCTCCTTGGAAAAGGATTGTGCTTTGTTACAGTGAAGCTGAGGGGCTTCTTACAGCCCACTTTTCAGCCAACTCCTGAACATTTTTCCTGTCGGCCCCCTCCCCTGTACTCCTATCACTACCACTCTGGTATAGCCTCTCTCCTTTTCACCATGAAGACTACAATAGTCACTTGTAGGGAAAAATGAGAGAGAGAAATAAATAAATAGTGGGGAAAAATGACTACAATAGCCTTCTGGATGGTTTTTCTATCTCCAACCTCAACTTCAGTCAGCTTCACAATCCACCTCCACTTATTTTCTGAAGCACTGTCTGATACCCAGGTCAGATCCTGTTTCTCCCCGCATATCACCTTCACTAGTTTCCCACTGCCTTCAGCAAAAGGCCAGGCTCTGTAACCCCCTTGGTATATGCCCCATCTGCTCTCCAGACTCACCCTAACTCCCCTTCCCTTCACACTTTTCAGTTCCCTGAAGATCCCATTGCTGGCTGTATTATTGGCAATGTTGTTCTTCTTACCTGGAATACTCTTCTCCCCTTCTCTGCCCATCTGATAAACTGATGTATCCTTCAAAACACTGCTTAGGTTTCACCTTCTCACTGAAGCTTTCCTTGCCTGGGCTTATTCCCGCCTTCCTCTGTAGCACCTTCAATACAGTATTACTTGTATCACAAGTATTGTATCATTGAACATTTGTCTTTAGGTAAGTATGATTGGGAAATTGAGTATCAGAAATGGGCAAGGGCTTATCCAGGTGTTCATAGTGGAATGTGGACTCAAATCCAAAACATCCTCATTCCTTGGCAAGTGCCCTATCTACTGCACCCTCAAAGAATTAATCAGATTTCACACACACACACACACACACACACACACACACACACACACACACACACACACACACACACACAGAGAGAGAGACAGAGAGACAGAGAGACAGAGAGAGAGCATGAGAGCATTGTTTGTTTATGGGCTGAAATAGTACCATTGAACATTTGTCCTTAGGTAAGCCTTTCCATAATTCTCTGATGTTCATGAGGCATTCCAGGGAGGAGCCTGGACAAGGTGACCTCCAAGATCCTCTGAGCTCTGATATTTTATGAAACACAGAAAATTTGACCAGGTGCGGTGGCTCACACCTGTAACCCCAGCACTTTGGGAGGCCGAGGTGGGTGGATCACCGAGGTCAGGGGTTCGAGACAAACCTGGCCAACAGGGTGAAAACCCATCTCTACTGAAAATACAAAAAAATTAGCCGGGCACGGTGGTGGGCACCAGCTACTCGGGAGGCTGAGGTAGGAGAATCACTTGTACCCAGGAGGCAGAGGTTGCAGTGAGCTGAGATCATGCCATTACACTCCAGCCTGGGCGACAGAGTGAGACTCGGTCTCAACTACCAAAAAAAAAAAGAAACAGAAAAATATGATCACAATTAATTTAGTGATCCCCTTATCCTTCAGTGTTCACCTATTTGTGTTTACAGCATGAAGCGGAAGGAACAAATGTTTATTGCATGCCAACTATATACTAGGGACAATGCTTTACTCATCTTACCTAATTTAATGCTCTCAACAATTTTGCAAGATCCATATTGTTCTCATTTAATAGAGAAAGAAATAGAAATGCAGACTTAGTAAACTAGCCTCGGAACGCTGCTACCCTGGCCAGGACCTCCGCCCCTTTGCCGCCACCTCTACTTTGACCCTGGGGCGGGGGCTGAGATCACCCGCATCCTCGCACCTGGCTGCCTTCCATTCGAGGCCTGGGGATAGTGAGAATAATGAGGACCGCAGCCAATCCGGGGACACCACATCATTCGCTGAGAGCGCTGGAGGACCAAGGAGCTAATCAGGGCCAACCAGATGTTGAGGGAGCGGTAGGGGAGGGTCTCTAGGGAGCTGGAGAGTGGCAGGGGCAGCTGAGGCTGCCTCTGGAGTTCTGTGAGCCTGCTCGACTTTGGTGTAGCTGGTTGAAGTCGCGCTCACATGATTCCTTTCATCATCTCTCTGTCCCTCCATCCTTCCTTCCCTCTATCCTTCTATCCTTCCATCCATCCATCCTTCCATCCATCTATCCTTCCATTCATCCATCCATCCACTGAGCCTATGAAGAAACAATGATGATATCTGTTTATTTTAACAGAAATGCAGGGCCCGAGGGGTCCAGAAGAGGCTCTGATCCAGCATGGAGTCTCAGGGAAGGCTTCCTGAAGAAAGTGACAACAGGTTAGCCTGGGAGGAAGAAATGGGAGAGGGAGGAGGAGCAAAGAGAATACTATGTGCAAAGGCCAGAGGAGGGTAAGACTTGTCAATTCTTATCATTTCTATAATAACTCAATACTGCACAATCAATGTTATTTCCCCTATTGTGAGGAAAATGAGGTTCAAAAAGGGAAAAAAGCACCAACATTTGTTGATGATTGCACTATGTGCTAAGCACTGCACCAGGCTCTTAACAGGCATGATATCATTTAATCCTCACACTAGTGTAATCCCAACACTTTAGGAGGCCGAGGTGGGTGGATCACCTGAGGTCAGGAGTTTGACATCAGTCTGCCAACATGGTGAAACCCCGTCTCTACTAAAAAATACAAAAATTAGCCAGGCATGGTGGCAGGTGCCTATAATCCCAGCTACTAGGGAGGCTGAGGCAGGAGAATCTCTTGAGCCTGGGAGGTGAAGGTTGCAGTGAGATCCCACCACTGCACTCCAGTCTGGGCGACAGAGTGAAACCCTGTCCAAAAAAAAAAAAAAAAAAAAAAAGGAAAAGAAAAAGGCCAAGTACAGTGGCTCCCGCCTATTATGCCAGCACTTTGGGAAGCTGAGGCTGGTGGATCACCTGAGGCGTTCGCCACTAGCCTTACCAACCTGGTGAAACCCCATCTCTACTAAAAATACAAAATTAGCCTGGCATGGTGGCCCATGCCTGTAATCCTAGCTACTTGGGAGGCTGAGGCAGGAGAATTGCTTGAACTCAGGAGACGGAGGTTGCAGTGACCCAAGATCGTGCCACTGCACTCCAGCTTGGGCAAAAAGAGTGAAACTCTGTCTCAAAAAAATTAAAATGAAAAGAAGAATCCAACATCTATTTACAAGGTTCTCCTGTGTGCCAGGCACTGGGATAGGTACTGAAGATACGTGGAGAACAAGGCTGACAAGCCTTCTGCTCCCCTGGAGCTCCCTTTCCAGTGGGGACACAGTGTCATAAAGGAAGCAATAAATATTAGATAATAACATGCACACTGAAAAAGTAAGACAAGGCAATGTTAGAGAGTAAGAGAGAGATGGAGAAAGCTTTCAGGCTGGGAAAGGAAAGGGGGTCAGGGAAATCCTCCTTGAGGTGACACTTTGGTTGCCATGTATTCATCTGGGACAAGTGTTCCAAGCAGAGGCATTAAGTGCAAAGGCTCTGAGAAGGAGGATGAGTTTGTCTCATTTGAGCATCAGAAAGAAAGCCAATGTGACTTAAGCACAGTGAGGAAGAAGAACGCTATCAGGAGTAAGGTTGGAGAAAGGATTGAGTCAAGACTTCTCATGGTGTAAGCCATGGGAAGGATTTATAACTGGTGTAGTGGGAAGCCTTTTAAGGGAGTGACATCATCAGAATTATATTTTTAAAAGATCACTTCGGCTGCTGTGTGCTAAATTGGGATGTTGATGTATAAATCAATCGAATGTCAAGTACACAGTTAAAATATATCAATCTGTATCAATCAGAGTCCTATGGAATATATATCATATATCTTATATATATTACAGCTGTATATATATTATATATTATATATATTCTATTCATAGAATAGAAGAAGAAAACCCCAGCCCTGAGAGTTGGGCACAGAAAATGGAAGCAGCAATGAAAACAATGACTGGCTCTAAAAATAAGAGGCTCCTTTAGAATTCTAGATTGTTTGCCCATTGGCAGGGTGGTCTTCCCTTAATGGGAGTGCCAAAATTGCAATTCAACTAATATTTACTAATCACCTACTATGTGCAAGGTGCTATGCCAAGCGCTGGGGAAACAAAAACAGATAAGACCCAATCCTTGCTCTCCAGTAATTCTCAGGCCAGTTAGAGACCTGGACCTAACTAAGTTAGGTAACTAACTTAGGACCAAGGAAATCTGGTTTTGGTACCCTAATAAAGGCAAGGACAGCAAGAGCACAGGGGCAGAGAGGTGTACCAGACGTTGTGAAACTTGTATCACTTTATACAGTTCTCTCAATAGCAATAACTATTGTTTTCCTCATTTTTACAGAAGAAGGAACTGAGTCTCTAAGAAGGAGGATACGCAGCTGACAAGTAGTAACGCCTGGATACGCAGCCAGGTCTGCCTGACTTCAGAGCCCAGGTGCTTAATCACTTTTACATTTTGTGACACTCTGATAGAGCTGGAACATAAGGTTCCTGCTTAGTCCTGGGAAGATGAAGTATCCAAAGAACAAGGCAGAGGGAGATAAAGAGAAAAGGGGGAACAAGGTTGAATTGGTCCAGGACTTGAATGCCAGCTGGAGTTTGGATTTGGTTCCAATGGGCCAGAGATTTTCAGTCTCAGCACTATTGACATTTGGAGCCAGATAATTCTGTGTGTGGTGGGGGTGGGGTGGGGGTAGAGGGCTGTCCACTGTATTGTAGGATGCTTAGCAGTGTCTTTGGCTTTGACTCATTAGATGCAAGTAGCAGTCCCCTACCCTGACAGTTGTGATAACCTAAAATGTCTCCAGACATTACCAAACCTCTCCTGGTGTGTGTGTGTGTGTGTGTGTGTGTGTGTGTGTGCACACGCGCATGCGTGTGTGTGTATGCGTGTACTAAATCAATCACTAGTTGGAATGGCTGCTCTAGACACTAGTTGGGTGAAGTTTTAAAAGGAGTCTGACATGGGCTGGGCGCAGTGGCTCATGCCTGTAATCCTAGCACTTTGGGAGGCTGAGGCGGGTGGATCATCTGAGGTCAGGGGTCGGCCAAGGCGAAACCTAATGTCTACTAAGAATACAAAAATTAGCCAGGTGTGGTGGGGTGCACCTGTAATCCCAGCTCCTTAGGATGCTGAGGCAGGAGAATCACTTGAACCCAGGAGGCAAAGTTTGCAGTAAGCCGAGATCACACCATTGAACTCCAGCTTGGCCAACAGAGTGAGACTCTGTCTCAAAAAAAAGAAAAAAAAAAAAAAAAGAAGGAAAAAGGAGTGTGGCATAATGAACACTAGAATATTAGGCATGGTCTTTTAACACTAACAACTTAGCTCAGCATGATGCTGCATGACTGTAATCCTAGCTACTCAGGAGGATGAAGCTGGAGGATCACTTCAGCCCAGGAGGTCGAGGCTGCAGTGAGCTATGATTATGCCACTGCTCTCCAGCCTCAGTGACAGACTGAGACCTCATCTCTAAAACAAAAAACAAAACATTTCTGTTATAACAACCACTGTTATGTTTATAATGTGTTAGCCTTTGTGAGAAACTGTATTATGTTTCAGTCCTGATAAGTTGGAATCATGTGTACTACTTTGGTTACATTCCCATAGAGTCTGTTCATTTTCTGTGAAAGGATAGATTGAGTTTACCATGTGCTCCTCAAGGGCAGTGAGCACAGTGGCTTCTTTGTTTTTGTATTCTAAGTTCCTAGCACAGTGAATGTTAAATGAATAGACAAATTTAAAAAAATTTATTATACACATATTTATGTTAATTTTTAGAATATCATGCTTAGATCAGAGATTTGTCAGAAGTCTAATATATAGTAACAAGCATCTTTATTTGTAAGCAACAATGTCTGTTTTAATCTTTTGATCCAAAAATTATACAAGCTGATAAAATGTATAGACTTTATTTTCAGGTCTATTTTACAGATGAAAAAAATCCATGTGATATTTGCAGCATCCACAGGGTTTTCTTCAATTTGTAAGAATATATTATCAATTATTGACTTGTCTTAGTCCATTTGTGCTGCTATAACAAAGTACCTAAGACTGGGAAATTTATTTATTTGTTTATTTTCTGAGACAGAGTCTCACTCTGTCACCCAGGCTGGAGTGCAGTTGTGTGATCTCAGCTCACTGCAACCTCTGCCTCCCGGGTTCAAGCAATTCCCTGCCTCAGCCTCCCAAGTGGCTGAGATTACAGGGATGAGCCACCGTGCCCAGGCAAGACTGGAAAATTTATAAAGAACAGAAATGTGGGAGGGCGTGGTGCCTCACACCTGTAATCCCAGCACTTTGGGAGGCTGAGGTGTGTAGATCATGAGGTCAGGAGTTTGAGACCAGCCTGGCCAATATGGTGAAACCCTGTCTCTAAGAAAAATACAAAAATCAGCTGGGCATAGTGGTGCGTGCCTGTAGTCCTGGCTACTCTGGAGGCTGAGGCAGAAGAATCACTTGAACCCGGGAGGCGGAGGTTGCAATGAGCCAAGAATGTGCCGCTGCACTCTAGCCTGGACGACAGAGCAAGACTCTGTCTCAAAAAAAAAAAAAAAAAAGAACAGAAATTTATTTCTCACAGTTCTGGAGGCTGGAAAGTCCAAGCCAGGTGATACCAGAGGTCAAGGTATCAACTGCTCTCTGAAAGCTGCTCTCTGCTTCCAAGGTGGTGCCTCTTGCTGTGTCCTCACCTGAAAGAAGGAGACAAAAAGGGATGAACATTGTGTCTTCACATGGCAGAATAGACGGAAGGACCAGGATGCTCTCTGAAGCTTCTTTTATTAAGGGCATTAATCCCACCTATTAGAGCAGGGCCCTTATGACTTAATCACCTCCCAAAGGCCCCACTTCATCTCAAAACTTTGGGGTTTAAGTTCCAACATATGAATTTTGGAGGAACACATACATTCAAACCATAGCTGTATAAAGCACTTTGAGTTAACTCAATGTGATTTAATTCAATAACTATGGAGGTACCCCTATGAACCAAACACTAGGAGAGAAATTTATCCTCTAGATATGTCTAATTGAAAGGGAGGTCAGGCTTGTAGTGTCTGTCTCACCTTGTTCTGTCCCTTTCCAACTACATGATCCTGAGCTAATTGAGGCCATATTACGATTTTGGTGAGTTCTAGGCACTTTTGCCTTCATGGACCCCTTCTTCCATAAAAAAGTATTTAAAGATCTATTTGTGACTGCATTGGCATAAAGACAAACATAAAACAGGCTGGATTTATTATTATATATTCATTTTTTTCTTCTCATTTTAAAAGAAATTAAAATTACAACATTTTCTTAGGTTCCTGTAAGTATTATGGGCCCTAAGCACTGTGCCTACTGTGCCTAATGGGTAAGTCGACTCTGGGGCCAATTATCGACCTCATCTAGTTCTCATTTCCCTCTCTGTAAAATTTTGGTCTTGAAGCATTAGTATAAAGATTATGTGAGATACTTAGAAGCTGCATAAGGTCAGAAACCAAGTTCAATTTGTTTTCCACAGTGTACCTAGAGCACTTGGCACAGAATAAGCACTCAGTAAGATGAATGTGAAATTACTAACACAGAGTCAGGGTACAGTAAACACTTGATAAATATCAGATTAGTTCACCAGACCTCCCAGGGGAAAGTTCAGGACATACATAATAGATATCAGCAAGCTGTCATGGATGGTACAGACCCTGAATGTCACAGGAATTCAGATCACGAAACATTGTGTGGATCAGTCGCTCACATGCTTTTTAATTTTTTATTTGTTCAGTGCATCCATCCCACTTAACTGCAGCCATAACGCTGTCATTAGCAGCGTAGGTAGGAAAAGGAAGTGTTCAAAACCATCAATTTTACATTCCAGCCTTGTATATTTACATATGCAGGAAGCTGTACTGGCATTGCCATGTAGCTCCAAATCCTCTGCAGATTTAATTACAAAGCTACAAAGTGATTGCATAAATTATGCACTAAGGCCATGTTTGGGAAATTACTGTGTAGTCCTGGGAATTAGATAGGAGGTTAGATCTTTGTAATTGATATACTTCCACTTAAGGGTTGAAACCCTGCAGATCAGTGAGAACTTCTGTCTAAAGACAGTTTGTCTGTGGTTCAGCAAGGCTAGCTGGACATTTAAACTCCAAATACTAGCTATTGGGAGGAAGAAAACTTTTTAGTTATCCAGTCCTGCTCTGGTCTCCCTCTTCAGCCTCATCTCTTTCATGGGTTCACTGGTTCCATCACATCTGGAAAATGCACAATAAATAGTATCAAGCCTTTTTGCCTTTTCCTATACTGTTCCCTTTGATAGAATGTTATTTCCCCCTTAATTCTGGGAAGCTCCAGAGAGAGTGCGTATTTCTAGTAGCTATTCTACAAGCATTAGTTTCTTCTCCCTGAGTAAGAAGGCAGAGGCTTTATGTCAGTAAGCTCAGATCAAATACTTTTTCTTTTGGAAGCCCTTACTACCTTCCCTAGGAGGAAGGAAGGAAAAGAAATGCACCCGTATTGGACACCAATTATGTACAAGCACTATGCTGGGTCCTTCACATTTATCATCTTATTTAATCCTCAGGGCAATATTATGCAGAAGGTATTCTTATCCTTAGTACCTAGGTCAAGAACATGCTGTCTAAATGGTTAAGTATCTTGGCCAAAACTGCTAGTAAACAGCAGAGATGGAATTGGAATCCAGGTCTGCCTGGCTGTCTCCCTCAGGCAAGTCAGTTGTTCCATTCTTGAGGCTCTCAAAATTCTTCCATAATGTCTCTACCCTAATACATGTCTCATTGTATGGTAATTTATTCATATACTTTCATAATCTGTTTCGTTCATAAAACTCTTTTAATTATTATTTTTTTTGAGACAGAGTCTTGCTCTGTTGCCCAGGCTGGAGTGCCATGGCATGATCACAGCTCATTGGAGCCTTGACCTTCTGGGCTGAAGGGATCCTCCTACCTCAGCCTCCTGAGTAGCTGAGACTACAGGCACAAGTCACCACACCCAGGTAATTAAAACAATCTTTTTTTTTTTTTTTGTAGAGACAGGAGTGTCACTGTATTGCCCTAGCTGGTCTCAAACTTCTGGGTTCAAGGGATTCTTCCACCTCTGCCTCCCAAAGTGGTGGGATTACAGGCATGAGCCACTATACTCAGCCAACTAAACTCTTGAATCAGAGAACAAATCTTCTTTCTGTTTCCTTAATGCCTGGCACAAGGACTAGCATGCAGTGGGTGCTCAAAATATGTTTATGGAATAAGGTAAATAATAACAAAACACTAGGCCTGGGACAGTGGCTCACACCTGCAATCCCAGCACTTAGGGAGGCCAAGGCAGGAGGATCACTTGAGCTCAGGAGTTGAAGGTCAGCCTGAGAAACATGGTGAAAACCTTTCTCTGCAAAAAATACAAAACTTAGCTGGGTATGATGGTGTGTGCCTGTAGTCCCAGCTACTTGGGAGGCTAATGCAGGAGAATTGCACGCCACTGCATTCTAACCTGGGCGACAGAGTGAGACCCTGTCTCAAAACAAAAACAAAAAGAAAAAACACTTTGCAGTTTGCAAACCATTTTCAAATATATGATTTCACTTAAGTATGAATAAGTATAACAGTTCCTGCTTTTGTTAACTAGCAATATAAATAAGAAAACAAGTCATGTGCTGGTGAAACAAAAATGCACAAAGCAGTATCAGGAATAGCAGTATTGTACACAGATAAAGTAAATTAACTGAGGCCAAAGAGAATGAGAATTGAGGACAAGATTTTTAGATTTGGAGAGAAAACGATTTTACAGCTCTATTTAGGGAACTGGATGGGGCATTTTAAATACCTTATGTTATTTCATCCTCATAAAACCCAGTGAAGTGGATGATATTGCCTCTCTTTCCTAGAAGGTGGACAAAAATATCTTAAAGAAGTCAAGTGATTTGCCCTAAGTCACACAACTGGGTTATAGCAGAGCCTATTCTATGTTCTAGTCTTTAATACTCCTCTTCTTTTTTTAATTGTATTATTCTGTGCCAATATTGTAGGAGATACTACTAGTTAATATATTTCTCTTTATAGGCAACGAAAACATTTCAGCAGGGGTCTTCTGGCTAAGCCCTGAGGTGCTTAGAAAAATTATGTGTCTTGGTTTGGGTTGGAGTACAAGCAAATTATTTAGGATATGATGTCAGTAAACCTGGGTAGGAGTTGGGTAGTAAGACAGGAAGTGAAGATAGTCAACAATGTATACATTATTAAGCTAGTTACTATAGCGGGCAACTGGACCTCAGTTATGCTGTGGAACTCTGGGAGACAGTGCCTGCACATTCATGGTATCCCAATGGAGGGGCGAGAAAACGGGGGTATTATTCAACTCCCTATACATCATTGTTCTGATAACATTAAGTCTCCAAAACTCCCAGCTTGCTCTGTGCACACGCCAAGCATGTTCCCCGGTCAGAAAGAAAGAAAGAAAATCAGAATCCTCAGGCAATGAGCTGCATGTCTTCCCTTTAATAGCCTTCAGTGTCTAGAAGTAAATGCCAGGAAAATATGGACAGGAAACCAATAGCATCTGCTACAGAACGTAACGGGATGCAAATCCTGCCTCTCCCACTTCATTTTATATTAAAAAAAATTCATCAGGGCTGGGCGAGGTGGCTCACTCCTGTAATCCCAGCACTTTGGGAGGCCGAGGCAGGTGGATCACCTGAGGTCAGGAGTTCAAGACCAGACTGGCCACAATGGTGAAACCCTGTCTCTACTAATAATACAAAAATTAGCCAGGCATGGTGGCAGGCACCTGAAATCCGAGCTACTTGGGAGACTGAGGCAGGAGAATCGCTTGAACCCGGTAGGTGGAGGTTGCAGTCTAAAAGGATTAGCAAACTGGTTTTGAAGGCCAAATATGACTAGCTTCATGTTTTTTGTTTTTTGGTTTTTTTTTGTTTTTTGTTTTTTTTGAGATGGAGTCTCACTCTGTTGTCTAGGCTGGAGTGCAGTGGTGCAATCTCAGCTCACTGCAACCTCCACCTCCGGGGTTCAAGTGATTCTCCTGCCTCAGCCTCCAGAGTAGCTGGGATTACAGGTGCCCATCACCAGGCCCAGCTAATTTTTGTATTTTTAGTAGAGATGAGGTTTCACCATGTTGGCCAGGCTGGTCTCAAACTCCTAACCTCAGATGATCCACCTGCCTTGGCTTTCCAAAGTGCTGGCATTACAGGCATGAGCCACTGCGCTCGGCCTAGCTTCATGTTTGTGTAAATAAAGTTTTACTGGAACACAACCATGCCCATTCACTTGTGTTTTTGCCCTCCTACCACGGCAGAGTTGGGTGTTTCTGATAAAGAACATCTGGCCCTCAAAGCCTAAAATATTTTACTACCTGGCATTTTACAGAAAATGTTTGCCAATAGAGTTAGGTATTTGGGATAGTGAGATGAGTAAAATTATTCCCCTGTCCTTAAAGAGTTTATAATCTAATGAACAAGACAAATGTGCAAACCAATAAAGGCAGGAAATTATTACAAGTGCTACAATAGCCATTTAAATGAGGGAACTGTGATTTCTAACTAGTTGGAGAGATAAACCAAGAAAATCGGCTGGGAGCAGTGGCTTACACCTGCAATCCCAGCACTTAGGGAGACAGAGGTAGGAGAAGAGCTTGAGCCCAGGAATTTGAGACCAGCCTGGGCAACATGGTGAGACCCCCATGCCAAAACAACAACAACAAAAAAAGATAAAAAATAAAATCTTCATAGAAGAGATGACAGACACTAATAGAGTCCTGAAAGATGAGTAGGTATTTTCCAGACAAACATAGAGGAATAAAGACATTCAACACAGAGGAGACAGAAATGGCAAAAATGTCCCACAGATCAGTAATGACATGAATTTAGGGAAATGGTATCATATTTGGAGGTGGGGAGACAAATGACACAAAAAGTCTGGAAGTAAGGAATTAAATTTTATCTTTTCCTTGGAAAGATGACTGGCTGTCACAGACAGTGTGGAGACTAGGTTTAAGGTAGCAATTGTGGAGTGGATAACTTCAAGCTACTGTAGCAATCCAAGCATGAGATGGTGCAGGTTTGAGACCAGTTAGTAGCAGTGGACATGGAAAGGAAAGGCTCTGTGTTTCTAATGCAGGCTGGTTTAGTTGCCCCTCTTTGCCCAGAGCACATTTACTCCTGGCTGGGCATGTGTCACCATGTATGGCAACACAGACTCTGAAATCCTTGAGGACAGGAACTATGTGAGACTGATTTCTGTATCTTCTGCACTTGGTTCAGGATTCAACATAGAATTGCTGTTCAGTGAAGGCTACTTCCTTGGAAAAATGTAGTGAATGAATATATTGGAAATTTATGGCTGTGATGATTTCTCTTTAAGTTATGGTGACCTAGATGGCTATAGACTGAGGAAGAGGGCATGGGAATTCTGCAAGACTTCTGGTTGGCACAGAAGGCTGTTGTAATGTGACAGGATGTCCTTATTGGAACTATAATGCTTGCTTATTTCAGCTCCTTAAGGGGGCAGGCATCTGATTATAAATGGCAGATGCCTGGCAAATTCAGAGCTGACATAATTACCTAGTGATACTTTTCTTTCATATATTTTTTATCCTTTAAAAAATTGCTTTTCTTTTTTTTGGAGTCTTGCTCTTGTCGCCCAGGCTGGAGTGCAATGGCATGACCTCGGCTCACTGCAACCTCTGCCTCCTGGGTTCAAGCAATTCTCCTGCCTCAGCCTCCTGAGTAGCTGGGATTATAGGAGCCCACCACCACACCTCGCTAATTTTTGTATTTTTAGTAGAGATGGGGTTTTGCCATGTTGGCAAGGCTGGTCTTGAACTCCTGACCAAGTAATCCACCCAGCTCAGTCTCCCAAAGTTCTGGGATTACAGGCATGAGCCACTGCATCTGTCCTCCAAAATGGCTTTTAAAGTAATTACAAGTACAACGTCTGTTACTTGTAGAAAATTTGGAAAACACAGAAGTATAATGAAAAATAAAATAAAACCAACCATAATCCCACAAATTGACTACAGATGTTTTTCTTTTCTTTTTTTGAGACAGAGTCATACTCTGTCACCCAGGCTGGAGTGGAGTGGTGCAATCTCTGCTCACTGGCAACCTCTGCCTCCCAGATTCAAGTGATTCTCCTGCCTCAGCCTCCTGAGTAGCTGGGATTACAGGCATGCACCACCATACCCAGCTAATTTTTGTATTTTTAATAGAGACGGGGTTTCACCATGTTGGCCAGGCTGGTCTCAAAGTCCTGACCTCAAGTGATCCACCTGGCTCAGTTTCTCAAAGTGCTAGGATTACAGGCATGAGCCACCACGCCCAGCCTACAAATGTTTTTCTGTAGCATATCTATATAGTCTTCTGGATGGATAGGTATATTTTAATAAAATTGGAATCATGCTGTGTGTGTATATACGCACACAACTTTCCATCCTCCCAGCTTTCTTATTCCCACTAAATCTCTCTTTAACCTCACAGGAGATCCATTGCAATCTCTTGGCTTCTTCCTCCTCATCTATTTTCCTTTTCTGCCATAATCATCCTAGATCTCATGAGCTATGTATATCTGTTAGCAGCAGTGAATCAATACAGATTTGCAGCAAGCTCAATTCTCGCCTCCTTGGAGGAAAGAATTTGGCCAAGGGGCATAAAGCAGAGTGAGAAACTGAGTCAAGTTTTAGAGCAGGAGTGAAAGTTTATTAAAAAGTTTTAGAAGAGAAATGAAAGAAAGTACATTTGGAAGAAGGCCAAGTGGATGACTTTAGAAACCCAAGTCCCCATGTGACCCCTGACTTGGGGTTTTATACATTGGCATAGTTCTGGGGTTTGTGTCTCTCTTCCCTTGATTTTTCTTTGGGGCAGGCTGTCCACATGCACACTGGCTGCATACACGGTGTATTTACTGAAGTTGTGCCTATGCTCATTTCAGGCATTTTTCCCTTATCAGTCTAGTGTTCCTAGAGGAAGGTCATATACGAGTTAAACTCCACCGTTTTGCCTCTTAGTGCACCTGCTTGAGCCCACTTATCCAGCTCCTGAGATATTCTACAGAAGCTGCTGATCACCAGCGTCAGGTGTTTTCTGTCTATTAGGAGACTGCCTTTCCCTGACACCAGCTGTGACCAATTATTGTTTAATTTTATTTATTTATTTTCGAGATGGAGCCTCACTCTGGCACTCAGGCAAGAGTGCAGTGGCGCAATCTCGGCTCATTGTAACCTCCGACTCCTGGGTTCAAGTCATTCTCTTGCCTCAGCCTCCCCAGTGGCTGGGATTACAGGAGTGTGCCACCATGCCAGCTATTTATTTATTTATTTATTTATAGTAGAGACAGGGTTTCACCATATTGGCCAGGCTGATCTCAAACCCCTGACCTCAAGTGATCTGCCCATCTCAGCCTCCCAAAGTGCTGGGATTACAGGTGTGAGCCACCATGCCTGGAATTCAATGATTATTTTAGAGAGATAGTTTAACAATCCCCTGACCATCATCTGATGGTCACTTGACATTGCTGGGTAGGGAGGCTTTCCTGCCCTGCTCATGTCTGCCTAACTACCTACTCTAACATACAGGCTAACCAGCTACTCTCAACTCCTTTCTTTCTAGTTTTTTGCTTCATCTACCTTATAAATCTCCTCACCTTGGGTAATTCCAGTGATGTACCTCCTCTGTTCCTAGACATAGGTTGCAGAGAATTGCTGGGGGAAAAAAAAATCCCTCAGTCATTCAAAACAGGATAAGCCAGTGCTACCAATAGTTTGTATGTTTAAGCTCAGCTGGGCCCTTATTGCTACTTCTATCCCTTTTTTTTTCAATTCACAGAGCCCCTCTGTCTTGCCTTTCACACTTCATCATCTTCTTAAAGTTCACTATCTTAATCTATGACCTTCCCTTCCTCCTACCTATCTGTTAATGACCTAATTCACATAGAAATAGAGTTCACCGAAGAGAATGCCTCTTAATTTCCTGCATTTGATCTTGAAGTATTTTCCCTAGGTTGGCTTTCTCAAGCCACTCTCATTTTTCCTCGCTCTAATTATTCATTCTTAATCCCTTTTTCCTGGCTTCTCTTCTTTTTCCTCTTCTTTAAATTTTGCTGTCCTCTAGGGTTCCATCCTGAACCATACACTCTATCCACATTCCCTGATCTCAATGCTTCCCATGCCTTCAGCTACCTTCTCTCTCTCTCTCTCTCTCTTTTTTTAGAGATAGGGTGTCACTCTGTCACCCAGGCTGGAGTGCAGTGATACCATCATGGCTTACTGCAGCCTTGACCACCTGGGCTCAAGAGCTTCTCCCATCTCAGCTTCCTGAGTAGATGGAACTACAGGCAAGTGCCATCATGCCTGGCTTTTTTTTTTTTTTTTTTTTAGTAGAGACAGGGTCTGGCTATGTTGCCCAGGCTGGCCTCGAACTCCTGGCTTCAAGTGATCCTCCTGCCTCATGCCTCAACCTCCCTGAGCCTCTCAAGTAGCTGGGATTACAGGTGCACATGCCACCACACCCAGGTAGATTTTTGTATTTTTAGTAGAGACAGGGTTTCACCATGTTGGCCAGGCTGGTCTTAAATTCCTGACCTTGTGATCCTCCTTCCTTGGCCTCGCAAAGTGCTGGGATTACAGGTGTGAGCCACCATGCCCAGCCACACATATATCTTACAATGTAGGATACTCTTGTCACAATGCACTGTGGATGAACTCAAAAAGGATGCTGTGAGATAATTGCTACATGAATTAGAATATGTAATTTGCTGTGGAACATAGTAAAGGTAAGATTAGCTCTATTTGGGCGTGGGCACAGGTGTGAGTGCCCATAGAAACTCTCAAAAAGGAACTGATATTTGTTGTTGTTGTTGTTATTGTTATTTTTGAGACAGAGTCTTGCTCTGTTGCCCCAGCTGGAGTGCAGTGGCACGATCTCGGCTCACTGCAACCTCTGCCTCCAGGGTTCAACAATTCTCCTACCTCAGCCTCCTGAGTAGCTGGGATCACAGGCACGCACCACCATGCCTGGCTAATTTTGTATTTTTGGTAGAGATGGGTTTTTACCATGTTGGCCAGGCTGGTTTTGAACTCCTAACCTTAGGTGATCTGCCTGCCTTGGCCTTCCAAAGTGCTGGGATTATAGGTGTGAGCCGGGATGCCAGGCCAGGAACTGATATTTAAATTGAGACATAAATAATCAGTCCCTTAGGCAAAGAAAGAAGGGAAAGATATTCTAGAAAGAGAGAATAACAAGAGAAAGGCAAAAAGCTCAATTCAGATCATTTTCATAAACATTCAACATGGGCTGCTATGCCCTAGGCAGTATTCTTATATTGGAGATATAGTGGTGAATAAGTCACTAACCTCAATGAGATTTTAGCCAGAGAAGCTACTTTTTCCTTGACTATTATTTATTCAAGAGAGTAGCTTGGGAGAATTAGCTCCCTAATCTCTATGAGCTCCTCTCAGCCAACCCAAATAAGTACAAAGTGTATAGTGAAAACAGTTTCTGGCAATCCAGCTTCCCTGGCCTTCCCTGACCCTTTTATTTAGATTGCCTGCTACTGCTAAGCAGATTGCCTGCTGCTTTCTGTTCCGTGCTGTCTACGTGAGGCACTGTGCTAAGCTTGTGGGTGCACATATGACTGAGTCCTCAAAGAACCCAAGAGATGGGAGAACCAGTCACTCAATGAGTATATGCAATAGGTTGTCCCAGACACTGTTACATGTTTGTTCAGGGTTCAGATGGGGCTGTAAAGAATGAAGGGTCACTTCCACCTGTGAAGGAGGGTATTTGTAAAATGTTTAAAGCCAAGGGTAGCTGGGATGTGGGTCTCCAAGGGGACGTTGGAAGGAGAAGGCAAAAGATCAGTTCATTCCTCTTTTCTTTTATTTCCTTAGAAGACTTATGGAGCCTACATCTCCTAAAATATTTTCTCTCCATTCCTCAACTCCCTTTTCCCTGAAAGTCATAGCCTTTCCTAAACTTGATGTTTCACTTTCTTGCTCTGTAGCTAGAGGAAAGGGTGAAAAATAAACAGGACTTGCTGTCTGTGAACAAAACAGGCTATGTCTTATTTTACTTTTCCCAAATGTAAGCATGATCTTGTTTTCTCTACACCCAACAAAGGACAGTCAAGTTCTTGTAGGTTTCTGTGTTTTCCCTTAATAAAGCAGCAGTCTAGAAATATTGTTTTATTTGATGCCCAACAAATGCCAATTAAGAAACATGGCAACAATAACAGCAATAACAAAAAGCAGTTGGTGTGAAGTTTAGGAAGAGAAGACAGCAAACCAACAACAGAATGCATTATGAAGTAATTTGTACCTACACTCTTGGCTGTGAAAAAGTTGGAAATTATTTTTGCTAGAAACTAAGGGAAAAGTTCATGGTCTAAACAGCTGTGTAAAAGAAGGAAACTTCCTATTGAGAAACACAAGCCATTTTTGTTCTTCCTTTTTAAAAATAAAACAGTCTGGGCATGGTGGCTCACACCTGTAATACTAGCACTTTGGGAGGCCGAGGTTGGGCGGGAGTGGATCACCTGAGGTCAGGAGTTCGAGACCAGCCTGGCCAACATGGAGAAACCCCATCTCTACTAAAAATACAAAAATTAGCCAGGTGTGGTGGTGGGTGCCTGTAGTCCCAGCTACTTGGGAGGCTAAGGCAGGAGAATTGCTTGAACCTGGGCGATGGAGGTTGCAGTGAGCCGAGATGGTGCTACTGCACTCCAGCCTGGGCGACAGAGTGAGATTCTGTCTCAAATAAATAAATAAAGAACTTGACTACTTAAATAATTATTCCGTTACAAAAGTTAGAAACCTTGGTATTATCTCTGATTCTCCTTACTCCCTCTTCATTTAATTCCATTGCTTAGTGAGTTTTAAAAGCTTATCTCCAAAATGTTTCCCAATAAATATACAGAAGAATATCTTTCCTATTCTTCATCCATGCTGTCATTGTCCAAACTGAAACCCTCTGTTGCTTGATTAGCTTTTTAAAAGTCTCTGTGTTTTCTTATCTCATCTTGCTCCTCTCCATTTTGTCCTCAATTTTAATAGTCTTTCAAAAATCATGTCTTTAGTTTAATATTTATTGATATTCTGAATGGCAGGAGGAGTCTGTCCCAATTTCTGTCCTTGACAAGTTTTTGATGTTTTATGGTTAACATTGACTCTACCTTTCAGTTCTGAGTCTAATCCTCTTTTTCTGCTATGCATCAGCTGCCACCTCAGTCCACAAGACACCAGTCACTGAGGAATGTAGGAACGATAGCCAATGTGTCTCCACCATGTGTAATTTTAGCTAATTATCTAAAGAATGTAGTTTGACACTTCGTGCAGAATGTAGAAAAAATGCTGTGGAATTGGACATGGTCCTAGGAGTCAAAAATTGCACTTGCTTCTGGATCTCCCTGATGACCTGTGTTTTGACATTTGAAGGTAAGTAGAGCCTGCTGATGCCTGGTGACCCTGATGAAAGTTAAAACTGATTTAGAAGTTGATGATGCTGGCTGTGTCATGTCCAAGATATTTATTTACTACACTTACTCTTAGCCAAAAGACCAAGAAGCAGTGAAGACATTTACACATAGACAATGCAAATAAAGCCTGCTGCTGGGATGAAATGGATCTGGCATGAAAAGATCTAGATTCTAATTCTGGTTCTGCTGTTTACTAGTTGTGTGAGCTTGGGCAAGCCACTAAATAACTCTGTGTCACAGTGTCCTTATCTGTAAAACCGGTGTAATAGGACAAATCTTGAAGGATTGTTGAGGGGAATAAAGGAGACAATGTAAGAGATGGAGTTTAGCACAATCCTTGAAATTTTTTGGTCAGTTTCAGTGGAACACAGATTCAGTTCAAACAATAATTATTTCGGTGGAACATACCATTCAGATCAAACAATAATTATTAAGTACCTTCTGTGTTAAAAGAACTGGGCTAGTTTCTAGGGCTACAAAGATAAGACCTGGTTAAGAAGCTAATGGAAGGGTGCTAATGAACACTATTAAAATTTTTAACTTAATCTGAGTCATGATGCTTCAAGATCCCCACACTTTGCTTATCCCAAAAGACATCAGCAACATGAGCCTTTCTGCTAATTAGTCTGGAACATCAAGTTTCTATCAGAAATGTGTAGTATATTTTGAGGAGGACATGTAGCATGATGAAAAGACAGATAGGTGTTTATATGGACTCAGATGCTTGTTAATTCGCTAATTAAAACTCTTAGGTACCTGGGTAAGTTTGTTCATTTCTTTGAATCTCAGTTTCCTTATTTGTAAAATGTGAAGATTAAAATACTCACAGAGTTATTTTTACTGTTAAATGTGATAAGGTATATAATATTCCTGGCACAGTCCCTGGCATAGGATAGATAATAAGTGGTGGAATTAATGAGACAAAAATATATCCAAAAGGAAAGAGAAATGGCTTTGTACTACACTCAGTTGCACGTATGTTTCATGTCCTGATTAGCTCCTGAATACGTACTATATTTCTTAATCTTTGGCCTCCTCCCCTCCTCTCCCCTCCGCTTTCCCCTCCTCTCCTTTCCTTTTGTTTTCTTTCTTTCTTCTTCTTTTTTTTTCTTTGAGACAGGGTCTTGAACTGTTGCCTTGCCTAGGCTGGAGTGCAGTGGCTCGATCTCTGCTCACTGTATCCTTGACCTCCTTGGCTCAAGCGAACCTCCTGCCTCAGCCCCACAAGTACTAGGACTATAGGTGTGCACCACCATGACCTTGCTAATTTTTAAATTTTTGGTAGAGACAAGGTCTCACTTTGTTGTCCAGGCTGTTCTTTGTTGCCCAGGAGTTTCACTTTGTTGTCCAGGCTGGTCTGTAACTCCAGCTCAAGCAATCCTCACGTCTTGGCTTCCCAAAGTGCTGGGATTACAGGCATGAGCCACTGCGCCTGGCCTGGCTTTCTTGAAGAAGCCAAACATCTGCCTTATTCTCAGAAAACTTTATTAAATTGTAATCTATAGAAAAGAGGCTATCCCAAGGAAAAGAAAGGAAAGGAGAAACAGGACACTCATTTTTGGCTGCTATCCCTTTCAGATATATTCTTATTTACTTCTTTTGAAAATTTCTTGTAGAGATACATTCTTATTTACTTCTTTATACGATTTCTTGCATAGACAGGGTCTCACTCTGACATCCAACCCAGGCTGGAGTGCAGTGGCGCGATCTTGGCTCACTGCAGCCTGGACCTCCTGAGCTCAAGCAGTTCTCCTGCCTCAGCTTCCTGAGTAGGTAGGACTACAGATGTGTGCCACCACAGCCAACTAATAGTTTACATTTAAAAGTTTATTTTTTTTGTAGAGATGGGTTCCTGCTATGTTGCTCAGGCTGGTCCCAAACGCCTGGCCCGAAGCGATTCTTCCACCTCAGCCTCCCAAAACGCTGGGATTACATCTGTCAACCACCAAGCCCGGCTCACCCCACATTTCTTTGGGAATATATATATCGTTCTTAGGATACATAAATAAATAAATATATATATATATATATATATAATATATAGTTCTTATATATATTATTTATATATATATATAACAATTATATATATATATATATATATATATATATTTATGTATGTATGTATTTCCCCTGCTCCCTGTATAACTGAAGAATAAGAGCTAATATTAATTGCGTGCTTACTACCTACCAGGCTCTGCTCTAAGCTCTCTACCCAGAAGAGCTCACTTAATCCTCAAAACAACCTTTGAAAACAGCTAGTTTTGTCATCCACACTTTAAAGAAGGGGAAATCAAGGCATAGAGAAGTTAGCAAACTTGCCTAAGACCATATAGTGATGAATCTGGCTATTAAAACCCTGGTACTGTGGCCCCAGAATCCACATTCTTAACTACTAAGCTTTGAGCCTTTCCTCTACTAGAAACAGAAACTCAGACTGGTGCAGTGGCTCACACCTGTAATCCTAGCACTTTGAGAAACTGAGCCAGGTGGATCACCTGAGGTCAGGAGTTCGAGACCAGCCTGGCCAACATGGTGAAACCCCTTCTCTACTAAAAATACAAAAGTTAGCTGGGCATGGTGATGAGTGCCTATAGTCCCAGCTACTTGAGAGGCTGAGGCAGGAGAATCACTTGAACCCAGGAGTCGGAGGTTGCAGTGAGCGGAGACTGTGTCACAGCTCTCCAGCCTGGTCCACAAGAGTGAAACTCTCTCTCAAAAAAAAAAAAAAAAGAAAGAAAGAAAAAAGAAAAAAACAGAAACTCATTCATTTCTATACCATCTAACTACTGACCCACTGGCATCTGAACCCATACTCTCTGCTCTTCCCTTCTTACTTTGGATGAAGCATCTTTGCTCCTATCAAAAGTCAACGCTTGCACTTGGGCTTAGGGTTTGTCTTTTCCTTTCTTTTTTGTATTTTATTCCAGTGTTTTGCCAACACAGAAACAGGTCTCAATCTTAGGAAGGGCTTCACTGCTGCTATTCTCTCCTTTCTCTAGGATGTCCCCAGTTTTTCTCTCTCCTGAAAATCAGCAAAATAATATTCTCTAGTGTCTTCAATCTAAATGATAATTTTTTAAAAAGGACAAAGAAAACCCTTCTCTTGACCTCACCTCCATTTCCAGCTAGTGCCTTACCTTTTAGTTTCCTTTTTAGCTCTTTCTCTTGGCTGGCTTTTTCTTATCCTCTATATTTAAGTTTAAAGCCACTTCCTAAGAGGCCTGCCCTGACCACCCACTACAGATTAGCTACCCATTGGCTTCCTATTACAGTAATTTATTAAATTATCTACAGTGTTAATCAGTATTGGATATTTTTTTTGTTTACTTGTTTAGTGTTTGCTTTCATCACAGAATTTAAGCTCTGAGAGAGCTTATTCACTGCTGTATTCCCAGGACCTCCGACAGTGCATAGATATCATAGGTGGTCAATAACTCATTTTTTTTTTTTTTTGAGATGGAATTTGACTCTGTCGCCCAGGCTGGAGTGCAGTGGTGCAATCTCGGCTCACTGCAACCTCTGCCTCCTGGGTTCAAGCGATTCTTGTGCCTCAGCTAGGACTCCAGGGTGCACCACCATGCCCAGATACTTTTTATATTTTCAGTAGAGATGAGGTTTCACCATGTTGGCCAGGCTGGTCTCGAACTCCTGACTTCAAGTGATCCGTCTGCCTTGGCCACCCAAAGTGCTGAGATTACAGGTGCGAGCTACCACGACTGGCCAATAAATACTTAAATTGCCCTTGTAGGCTGTTAGTGATCTAACCCTACTTCTCTGACCTTGTCTCCCACCTCTTCCTCCCTGGTTCACTGCTCCACCTACACTGATCTCCTTGCTGATGCCTCAAGTTGCCACGCTCACTCCTAACATCTGGTCTTTGCATTTGCTATTCCTTCGTCTTGGAAGGCTCTTCCACCAGGCTCTCTCCTTCATTCTTCAGTTCTTTGCTTAAAAGTTACCTTCTCGTTCAGGCTTTCCGTTTGGGAATTTAAAATAGCAGGCCCAACACTGTCTCTTTCCTTGCTTATGTTTTTCTCCATAGCATTTATGAATTTTTAATGTATTATATAATTTGCTATTTATTTTACCATTCCCCTCCCCTGTCATGAAGGCTCTGCTGTATCCCCAATGCCTAGAAGAATACCTAGCACAAAACAGCGACTATTTATTAAATGAATGGATTTGTGGAATGAATGCATAAATGAATATCAGATATGAAATCTTTTGAAAGTGGAATGTATCATCACGGCTAGTACAATTATTTATTAACATGTTCATGAATAATATTTTTTCTTTAATACCATGACAGATTACAAATAATCTTAATAGCATTATTCTCGTTTGCATTCTTCCATCCCTGGCATGGAGTTCAACACACACTAGGCGCCCAAAGAAAGCAAGTTTGACTTGATCGCTGGAGGCGTGGGTCGGCTAGTCTGCACAGAGGAGCATCCGTTGGCCCCGCCCAGGACCCGCCCCGCCCCGGGAGGCCACGCCCCCTCGTGCTGAATGCCATATAGACGAGTGACGTCAGGCCGTTTGTTGTCATTGGCGGCTCCTAAGATGGCGTCCATCATGGAAGGTCCGCTGAGCAAATGGACTAATGTGATGAAGGGCTGGCAGTACCGTTGGTTTGTGCTGGACTACAATGCAGGACTGCTCTCCTATTACACGGTGAGTCCTTGGAGGGCTCAGCTCCGGGCGCCTTGGGGCCGCGTTTCCTAGGGGACCTGGGTTTTAGGTGGCTGAGTTGAGGTTGCTAGTCTGGGGGTGCCGCCGTACGAGAGAGTTCCCTTATGGGGGAGGGCTTTACGTCTCAGATGGCCAATGAGAGTGAGGGAGATAGGGGCTCAGCCAATAAATAGAAACTGGCTGTCTGATTTATGGGTTGGGGGTGAGCCAAGTTTCTTTTTTAGGGTCTTCTATTAAGCGGTGGTGGAGTCCGGCACGGTTGTGAGTGGGTAAGGGTGGTCGTAGCCGTGGTTTAAAAGGTCCAGTCGTGTGGTTCATGCCGTCTTCATATGTTGTCACGGACATTATACTGTCCCACCAAGGCCCTGTAGTCGGCCGCACCCCTTAGCTTCCCTCCAGGGATTGAAGAGCTCTGCTTCCTCGGAGGAGTGGCCAGAGGAGCCGGGACAGGTCCAAAGGTGACCGGCCCTCGGGCAACACCAGGGGGTCTGAAATTCCTCCGGTCTGTTCAGGTTGTGTGTCTCATTCAAGGGACGCACGCCTCTATTCAGCGGGAGGCGAGCTCAAACGACGCCTTAACTTTTGAGAACCGGTAATTTCCTACACTAGAGTCTCTTGTCAGCGCAGAGAGAGAAGGGACAGTGCAGTTTCCCCTTATAATTATATTTCGCGGAGGGCTGGGTTCAGGGCTTCACTGTTAACATAAGTTGGTGGCCGTGGACAAGTAGATATATTGCTATGAATCTTTTTTTTTTTTTTTTTTTTTTTTGTGACGGTGTTTAGCTCTGTCGCCCAGGCTGGAGTCCAGTGGCGCGTTCTCAGCTCACTGCAACCTGCCCCTCCCAGATTCAAGCAATTCTACCTCAGCCTCCCGAGTAGCTGGGATCACAGGTGTGCACTCTACACCCAGCTAATTTTTGTACTTTTAGTAGAGACGGGGTTTCACCATGTTGGCCAGGCTGATCTTGAACTCCTGACCTCAGGTGATCCGCCCGCCTTGACCTCCCAAAATGCTGGGATTACAGGCCTGAGCTACCGCGCCCAGCCTTGAATCTTAAGTTTTGACTATCCCTTCCAATCTCATCGCATTTGATATGGAGGGTGGGTGTATTAGGGACATAAATTACTTAGAAAGTTACTTTCTCTTAATGGTGTATAGTTAACGACAGCTGATATGAGGGAAGAAAACACTTAAAAGGACAAAATATAATGCCCAGAAAGCTTTAGAACATAATAGAAGACAGAAAAACATATGATTATGGAAGAAGGATTAATGTTCATGAGAAAAAGGATACGCTTAATTTATTTGTTCATTTAAAAATATTATTGAGCTAGTTTGCAGAAGAAAAGAGAACAAAGTTAAAATATATATTATTGAGCTGGTATGTGCGTTTTCATGCAGCAAGAATGAACAGTAATAAAGACACTGTTCCTCTTCTCTGGAGCTTATATTCTAGCTTAGTGAGTCCTTTAATTCATTTTATTCCTAATAATTCTGCAAGGTGATTATTCATTATCTCCATTTAATATCCCCAGTTACAGTTTTGAAATCTGAGGCTCCAGGCTTTTAAAACAATTTACTCAACATCACATAGCACAAAGAGGTGGAATTGGGATGCCAAATTATTGACTTTTTCTACTAAACTTCACTTTCACTACAGGAAGGAGAAGTGTAAGTTGTGAGTTACTAAAGGCAAGCTTGCAAGAGTAAAAGTATTACTTGCATCATCCTTCAGCTGTCAGCTTTCTTTCTTTACATAGTTTTTAAAGGGAAAACGACTAAACCGTAATGAATCTTAAACACATTCTTCAAGATTGTCTTTAGGTAGGCATGAAAGAGAGGCATCTGAATCTTATATCCTGAAAACTCTGGAATTATGAAAGCCATGGCCCAGATAAAGTAAAAGCAATATTGGGTTTCAGTAGATGTGATAATCAGAAAACCCCACGGACCTTATTCAAGATAAAATGATTTCAATTAGTGGCACTATGCAATTAAGTTACTCTACAAATCCCAGATTTGTGTGGATCTGAATCTAGGACCATACTGGAGAGCCCCAAGCTGAGATTCTTGGGAATGCCTAGCCCAGAAAGAATCTTCCTTTCTACTCTTTTTCTTCCTTTCACGTATCCTTTTTCTGCTTTGTTGCCCTTTTAGTTTTTGAATACTTGGACAAATATCTCCTTGTCTTAATGGCTAAATACAGGTTGTTTTGTTTTGTTTTTTTTTTTTTTTGGTTTTGTTTGTTTTTGTTTTTTTTGAGACAGAGTCTCACCCCGTCACCAGGTGCCAGGCTGGCGCGACCTCGGCTCACAGCAACCTCCGCCTCCTGGGTTCAAGCAATTCTCCTGCCTCAGCCTCCCGAGGAGCTGGGACTACAGGTGCTCGCCACCACGCCCAGCTAATTTTTTTGTGTTTTTAGTAGAGACGGGGTTTCACCATGTTGGCCAGGATGGTCTCGATCTCTTGACCTCCTGATCCACCTGCCTCGGCCTCCCAAAGTGCTGGGATTATAGGCGTGAGCCACCGCGCCCGGCCTAAATACAGGTTTTTAAAAATATATACTTTTTTTACCCCCCTCAGTACTTGTTCTTCTTTCCATGACTATATTCCATAAAACATTATGCTTGCCAGCAGAAGGAAGTATCATATTTCTCACTAATGGCTATTCAGAATATTTTTTTTCTCTTCTAGTTCTTTGGTATTAAAAGTATTTGTTTACAGAGAAACAGCAGACAATTGTACCATCTTGTGAAAATAAAATGATACCCAATCTCAAATTAGAGGAGGTTCAGTAAAGATGGGGAAAAGATAGGTATTTACTTAAAAGGGAAAGTAGGAGCCACATTGGGTATTGGCAATGAATTCTACACACGTGACATTATTCTGAAGGATTTGAAGGTACATGTTAATGATTTGCATGTGGAATAACTTGGAGTCTCATCTTCCAGGAAGGCTATCTGAATTAGTTGTATAGCCTTCCAAGCAAGGCAGTAAATAGCATAACTTTATTTCTTGTTTCCAAAATCACTTGGCCTGTTGTCTGTCTCTGTGGTTGTAAATGTATTCTAGGGTGGTCCTGAAAACCCTGACTAGAGCGGCCTTGCTTTAGAGTTGGCCTTACTGAGCAGTGTTACTGAGATAATCTCAGGATTGGGTTAGGATCGTTGTGATTGTTGTGGACAGAATAGATTAACTCAAGCCTCACTTCAGCCTGTGTCCTTGCCAGACTTGGTCTCAGGGGATGGAATGGTCTTTATTCTTTTCTTTTGTTTCGTAATTTCTTTTGTTTTAGTAATCTGTCTTTAGTTTTTTTAAAAAAGCTTGTTATATTTTTTATTCTGCCCAATACAGGAACAGGGAAACTGTTTATTTTCTTTAGGAAAGTAGATTTAGGCAGTCTTTTCAGCTCTGACTCTCTCTTATTTATTAGAAGTCTAATGTACCATAATTCATCCAGCAAGCATTTATATAAGGCTGACTATAACAGGCATTGTACTTTATATAATAGGAGTGCAAGCATGAAGGGAAGATAATTCTGTGTAGGAACTCACAGTCTAGCAGAGCAGATACCTAAACATTATTTCAAAACAATATGCCAAATTCTGCAATAGAAGAAAGAACAGAGTGCTGTGGGAACATTGCCTGGAAAAGGCCAGAGAGATATTTGGGCTGTGACTAAAAGGATAAAGGTAGAAGAGAAGAAGGGCATTTCAGGTAATGGGAAAGGATATACACAGACTGGGAAGCTTGAGAACACAAGGTGCATTAAAAGAATATTGAGAATTTCTGAGCAGCTCTAGTATTAAGGTGTGTGTGAGAGGTAACAGGAGATTATGTCCAGAAGGTATTTGGAGCCATGAGGTCAGGCCTGGAGACGATCTGTTGGAATATAGCACAGAATTTATTAGTTGAATTTTTATTAGATAAAATGGCCAGGGAGAGTAAAGGATATAAATTTGGGAATACTATGTGAACAACCAATTGTTTATGTGGCAGATGATCACCAAAGAAGATGTGAAAGGAAGGAAAATTGGGGGAGATACAGTCTATGAGGATTTGGAAGGTTAGAAAGTTAGTAGAATTTGTGCCTTTTGTTAATTTATCAAAGGTTACTGAGTACCTACTGTGTGCCTGGCACTGTGTTAGGAAATGGGGTTAAAGTGGCAAATAAGATGGAAATTGTTCATGCTCTCATGGTACCTATAATATGTTGGGGGACATACTGGGTAAGAGCCATGATAGGGGAAGCACAGGGGGATACATAGGTGGGCTACTTGACTAAGTGTTGGAGGGTTAGGAAAGCTTTCCTTGAAGAAGCAGGCTTGTTATGATTTGAATGATGAGTAGAGATTAGCCATGTGAGCAGAGAGGGAGAAGTGCTTGAGACAAGAGGGAGAAGTGCTTGAGACAAAGGGAATACAAGTTTTTTGGAGGAGACAAGAGTAAGCAGCTCGTCAGTCCTGAAGGTTGGGCAGTGAGGTAGGTAGTAATGAGAGGTAGGTAGTAGTGAGAGATGAACTGGAGAGCTAAGCAGGGGGACAGATAATGAAAGCCTTTCTTGGCAAACCATGTTAAGGAATTTGAACTTTATCCCCAGGCCAGTGGAGAGCTATTTCAGTGTTGCAAAAACTTTTATTATTGAAAAAACTTTTATTATAGAAATTTAAAAAAATTTTAAATCTATTTTGTTTATTTATTTATTTTGAAACCAAGGTATAAGACTGGCTAATTTTGTATTTTTGGTAGAGACGGGGTTTCACCATGTTGCCGAGCTGGTCTCGAACTTCTGGGCTCAAGCAATCTACCTGCCTCAGCCTCCCAGAATGTTGGGATTATAGGCATGAGCCACTGTGTCCAGCCTATTATAGATAATTTTTAACATTCATAAAAGTAAAGAGGACAGTAAAATAAATTCATTTCATCCAGCTTGTACAAATATCAACATATGGCCAATCTTGTTTTATTAGTTCTTCCATTAACTCCTTCCTCCTCTATTGAATTATTTTTAGAGCAGATCCCAGACACTGTATTATTTCTTTGTGAATATTTCAGTATGTGGCCAGGCATGGTGGCTCACGCCTGTAATCCAAGCACTTTGGGAAGCTGAGGCCAGGGGATCACCTGAGGTCAGGAATTCAAGACCAGCCTGGCCAACGTGGTCTCTGCTAAAGTTACAAAAATTAGCCAGGGGCAGTGGCAGGTGCCAGTAATCCCAGCTACTCAGGAGGCTGAGAATTCAGCCTCTCCAGTTCAAGGAGAATTACTTGAACCAGGAGGTGGAGGTTGCAGTGAGCCGAGATTGTGCTCCAGCCTGGATGACAGAGCAAGACTCCGTCTCAAAAAAAAAAAAAAAAAGTTCCTCTCTTTTAAAAAATGTTATCAAAATACTTTTATTACAGCTAAATAGTAATATTTATTAATATCAAATATCCAGTCTGTTCAGTTTCCTAGAATGTCACAAACATTTCTTCCATACCAGTTTGTTTGGGTCAGAATTCCAAACAAGATCTGCTTATAAAGTCTCTTAATCTCTACTTCTCCCTCTTTTTTTCTTGGCCATTTATTTGTCTAAGACACCAATTTTCCACATTTTGGATTTTGTTGGAAGCATCATTTTGGTATGTTTAAACATATTCTTTTGTCCTCTGTATTTCCTATATAAATTGATAATTTGAGCTGAAAGCGTAATCAAATTTATTATTTTTTTCTTTTGGGCAAGAATACTTGATAGGTGGAACCTATCAAATCAAGAGGTACATGTCAACTTGTCTCTCTATGAGTTAAAATTGATCAATAGGTTCAGGTGAAATGTGTTGTTTTTTTAAAGACTATGGTTGCAGGGAAGTAATCAGGAGGTCGTTTTTGATGGGATGTAGTGATTGGATGTGAGTGAAAGGAGAAGAGTCTGAAGACATCTAGGTTTTCAGCTTGAGCTGGATGAATGATAGGAAGAACAGGTTGGGGGAGAAAAGTTGCTTTGGGGCATGTTGAAATTGACATAAAGATGCATTAAGTCTGGAGCTTAGGACAAAAATCTGGGCTGCGTATCCTCTTGGTCAGTCAAATTAAAGAAATAAATCTAGGCTGCTGATAAATATTATTTCAAATATTTCAGTTTTTCATATATGGAGAGTTGAAAGAGTGAGTAGAATAGAGATCTTTGGATAGGACTCTGGAAAATGCCACTGGATTTAGTTATCTATTGCATTATGACAGATTACTCCAAAACATAGCAACTTAAAACAACAGTTTGTTACCTCATAGTTTCCTGAGCCAGAACTTTGAGTTCTGGCTCAGGGTCTCTTATGAAATTGTAGTCAATATACTAGCCAGTGCTGCAGTCATCGGAAAGGCTTTACTGGAGCTAGAGGATCAGCTTCCATGATGACTCACATGGCTGTTGTCAGAAAGCCTCACTTCTTTGCTGGCTGTTGGAAGGTGGCCTCAGTACCTCACCAGGTATCTTTTCCATTGAGCTGCTTAAGTGTCATCATGACAGAGCAGCTGGCTTTACCTAGGAGTGATCCAAGTGAGAGCAAAGAGGAAGCCTCAATGCCCTTTATGACCTAGTCAGAGACTACCACTTCTGCCTTATTCTGTTCATTAGAAACAAGCTATTAAGTTCCACTCATGCTTCTGGGGATGAAAATTTCAGGCATGAGGAGGGGCATTAGGCTTTACCTTTTGAAAATAATTTGTGGACAGATTTTAAACCACCACAATCACAATTTAAGGGATTGGCAGAGAAAAAGCCTGCACAGGAGAGTGAAAAGGGATTCCAGAGATGTAAGAAAAACCAGAAAAATGTACTACTTCTACCTTGCCAGTCATGGATGGCAAGGTGGAAGTAGTAAATTGGCTTGAGTACCACTGAAAGGATTAAATAGATGAGGTCTAAAGCATATTCATTGGAATTATCAACCTGGACATCACTGAAGTTCTTAGGGAGAGCAGGTTGGAGTGGCTTGAAGGGTAAATAGGAGGTAGGAAGAATATGAGGTGATTGGGGATTATTCAAGATGTTTTATGGTAAAAGGAACAAAGAGGTTATGGAATGTGGAATGGAGGGGAACAGTTTCTCAAATAAGAATATGCTTAAATGTTGTAGGGATGGGAAGCAAGGTCCATGTTAAAAATGAGGATACAGTCATTACACAAGGAATATAGTAAAGACTTAGGACAATGACACTGGGAACTGGAAAAAGGAATAGCTAAGGAATAGCTAAATATGATTTGTTTACTCGTTACCCACAGGTGTTTAACCCTCTTTCTTGATTTGTGTTGGTTTTGGAGAGAAGGTTAGAAACTGAATTAGTAAGTTACTTGGGCTGCTCAAGATATTCTTTGTAAAAGGAGTCATTAGAGAAATCATATGTTCTTTGCTGTTACACACTGTCTGGAAGAGACTTATAATGACTTTGCATTTCAAAACTACTGCTAGTCAAAACACATTAAGTGTTATTTGGCAGTCTTTAGTGATGTTTAGTAGATGATAAAAAAAATCTACCATCTAATTCTTGGATTTTAGATTTTTAAATAGCTTAACTGTATATATTTCTCTTGCAAATATATAAAAGAAGTAGTCTCAGATTCTCCTAGAAAGATATCAGCACCACTCCCATCAAATATTTAAAAGCAAATTTATTCTTTTCTAAGTAAACCATTCTTGAATATATCAAATAGATTTTTATTGTGCATATATATGGTACTTTTTTTTTTTTTTTTTTTAAACAGAGTCTTGCCCTGCCACCCAGGCTGGAGTGCAATGGCACGGTCTCCACTCACTGCAACCTCTGCCTCCTGGGTTCAAGCAATTCTGCCTCAGCCTCCTGAGTAGCTGGGATTACAGGTGCCTACAACCACGCCTGGCTAATTTTTGTATTTTTAGGAGAGACAGGGTTTCACCATTGGCCAGGCTGGTCTTGAACTCCTGATCTCAGGTGATTCACCTGCCTCAGCCTCCCAAAGTGCTGGGATTACAGGTGTGAGCCACTGTGGCAGGCTACATGTTACATTTTAGTGGTCGAAATCTAATAAAGTAGCTTTAGAATTATATAAGGAACAAAAGAAAAATTGTATCTAAATCTAAATGGGGCGGACATGGTGGCTTATGCCTATAATCCCCCAGCACTTTGGGAGGCTATGGTGGACGTATCACTTGAGGCCAGGAATTGGCCAGGAGTTTGAGACAATCCTGACCAACATGCTGAAACCCCATCTCTACTAAAAATACAAAAATTAGCCAGATGTGGTGGTGCACCTCTGTAATCCCAGCTACTTTGGAGGCTGAGGCAGGAGAATTGCTTGAACCTAGAAGTCAGAGGTTGCAGTGATCATGCCACTGCACTTCAGCCTGGGCAACAGAGCAAGACTCTGTGTCAAAATAAATAAATAAATAAAATTAAAAATAAATCTAAATACCCTGAAAAAAACATAAGGAAACTCCCTAAGACAGTAAGTAGTATCAGTGGGAAGACTTATCTGGAAATTTTATATGTTTTACTGTCCTTGAATACTTTAGACAGTCTTGATTTTTCCCTTTTCCAAAACACCTGAGCCTTGCTCATATAATTCTTTTGGGCATTAATAATTTTACATCTGCTACAATTAACTAACCATATCGCTAGTACATTCTTTATCTGTACAGCAAGCTTGTAAACTCCTTGATGGCAGTACTGAACATTATAATCTTCAAGCTCTACAATGAAGCTATTATTCTCCTAGTGAATAGATTATGAATGGCTCTTCAAACTAGACTTATAGGTGAGTGAGATGCAGAAGGCTGTTTGGAATTCTTGTTTACACAGCCTTGTAGGTTTTTACAGAATATATTAATAGCAAATATGTATGTTTCCACAGTTTATGTAAAACTTGATTGAGTTTATGTTAACAACAGAGGTTTTTTGTTCAGTCATCCAGAGCCTGTGGAACTGTGTGTGATCTTTTGCTTCCTGTGTTTTATCAGACAAGCAGTCAATTCTTGCTTCTGTTGCAAGCAGTTTTCTTAATGGTATTAAGTTGTAGAAAGATGCAGAGTTCTTAAATATGCCACTCCAAATGTGCAGCTGTATGATTAGATTTTCTTTTTAAAATTAAATTAAATTTATTTTTAACTAATCTAGACCATGCCAGTTGGAAGGATTACATTTTCAAACAGGTGATCACAATTAAAAACCGGAATAGTGTACAGGTTATTTAGATTAAGGATTGAATTTCTTTTACTGTTTATAGAGAAATACAGACAAAGAAATGGTCACCCCAATCAATTGTTTTCCTTCTCATTTATTTAATTGTAAGGGATGATCATCTTCTTCTTCCTCTTTTTTTTTTTTTTTTTTTTAGAATAAAAAGAATGAAAGAGAGAAAGGAAGAGGAAGAGATTTTAGAAAAAGAGAGAAAAGGAGAAAGAAAGAAACAGCAAAAGAAAGAAAAAATGAAAGAGAAAGAGGAAGAGATTTT
>CAUYQU010098015.1:0-34099 GCA_963574635.1 Cheracebus regulus | reverse complement strand
TGTTCAAGTCTTGCTTATTCAGCCCTCCAGACCCCGCTTTCTGTCTACCTTTTCTTCCGCGCACTCCCCTATTCAGGTTAGGACCCTCTTGCTGGCCAAGAGTCCCCGGCAGACGTGCCGGCCTCTCGGGAACCCAGACCTGGGCCTCTGTCCTGACCCGGGGGACACAGGCTCACCAATGCAGCACCCTTCCCAATAAATCCACTGTACTGAAGATGGATCAGTTCGCGCATTTCCCTGGTGTCTTGCGCCTCAGTCCATTTGAGGTCCTGTAACAAAATACCACAGACTGGGTGGCTTATAAACAGCGGAAATGTACTTCTCAGAGTTGTGGAGCCTACAAGTTCAAGAGGAGACACTGCCAGCCAATTTGGAATCTGTTGGAAGGCCACATTTTAGATCATAGACGGCACGTCCTAGGTGCACCCTGACAAGGTACAGAGGGTAAGGCAGCTGTCGGAGGCCTCTTTTATAAGTGCGCTGATCCATTGGGGGGCTCCACCATCATGACCTATTCAAGTTCTGCTGAAATCCTAACTCACCTTGGGTTAGGATTCACACGAATGTTCAGACCACAGCACCTTGGTCTGAGCACGCTCATCTCCCATATCTACCTCCCAAACCAGTGCAGCCACCCGTGTGAAGGCACAATCTGCATACTAGAAACTTCTCTATACAACTTCAAATACAGTAGATGTGTTCAAAAACGGTGTCAGAGGTACAGAGCCTTTCTCATGCCTGTGATCCCAGCACTTTGGGAGGCTGAGGCAGGTAGATCACGAGGTCAGGAGATTGAGACCATCTGACCAACATGGTGAAACCCCGTCTCTACTAAAAATACAAAAAAAATTAGCTGGGCGTGGTGGCACATGCCTATAGTCCCAGCTACTTGGGAGGCTAAGGCAAGAGAATTGCTTGAACCCGGGAGGCGGAGGTTGCAGTGAGCCGAGGTCACGCCACTGCACTCCAGCCTGGTGCCGGAGTAAGACTCTGTCTCAAAAAAAAAAAAAAGAAAGAAAAAGAAAATTAGCTCAGCATGGTGGCACAGGTCTGTCATCCCAGCTGCTCAGGAGGCTGAGGCAGGAGAATCACTTGAACTTGGGAGGTGGAGACAGCCATGAGCCAAGATCATGCCACTGCACTCCAGCCTGGTGACAGAACTAGACTCTGTCTCTAAGGGGGAAAAAACTCTCTCCCTCAGCCCTTTATATAGTAAATCCTCATTATTCAAGATATAGGTTGAGCATCGCTCATCCAAAAATCCAAAATCTGAAATGCTCCAAAATCCTAAGCTTTTTGAGCACCAATATGACACTCAAAGGAAATGCTCATTGCTAAGGAATATAATACAAAGATTTCAAACTAAGAAAAAAAAAAATCCAAGATCCCAAACACTTCTGGTCCCAAGCATTTCTGATAAGGGATACTCAAACTGCAGTTATGTTCTAGAAAGTCACCACGAACACTGAACTGGTGAATACGAAACCACAGCTGCTGGGGAAATACAGGGTTAGGTTCCTGCAAGTCTCTGTTCACAACATTTTAATCAACTCATCACCACATAACCTGTGTTAAGTGTGTTTCTGTTTAAAGGCACCCTATTTAATGTATATTGTTGATTCATTAACATAGAGCTTATGACCACCAATGCTGTAACTCATGCCTGCACGAAGCTTCTCTAAACACACGTTTTCTCCGTAAGGCACGTCACAGGCGTCCTGCACTTAGAAACACTAGTCAGCACTTTAGTACTGTGCTTGGGGTCTTTTCAAACAGTAAAATCATCAACAAAAATACAAAAACATCTAAGAATATGACATCAAATAGACCACAAAAAGGACATTTGTTTACAGCATGAGAGCTTAAACAAGAAGGCAGAGGTCACCCTGTTTGACCTCAGCTGGGAACAGGCACATCAGGCAACTCAAATGTTTCCCCACCCTGCACACGTCTTCAAAGGTGCCATGAGGATTCATCTGGGGGCTGCAAATACATGTGAACGAATAGGCAAATTCCCAAATACACAAACCACAAATAATGAAGACTGACTACAAATGCCTAAACCTGCTTAAGGATTTGCGTGTGCACGCACGTGCACATGTGCGTGCACACACACACACACACACACACACACACACACACACACACACGCACACCCCTTCATCTGCTAGGGCATCAGCAGCTTGAGGACAGCAAACTCCCTCATACCTGCATCAAGCCAACGGTCTACTCTGTAGAAGCTCTGTCTGCTCTTCCAGCCTGAGAAAGCTACTGCCTATCTAAAAGGGACTTCATGTTCACATGGGCACTGCCTTACCAAAGCAGGGCACTGCACAGAGGCAGGATTGACCCTGGATGCCTGTTTTTGATCAGGAGAAACGTGCAGGTCTGATGGCTTAATATGAGAAATGGGTTCACTTAAGAAAGAACCGCTTTGTTTCATTAAGACCCCTCGTGGGTCCCTGGGAGCTGGATACCACCTGTCTCCTACCTACCTGCTGTCATTCTCCAGGAGTGCCTCCTGGTCACAGGCTCAGCAAATGCTCACAGACCTCAAGTTCCACATTGACTCTGGTGTGTTGGCTGCAGAGAAAGGAGAGGACTCCACAACTCTGTGTACCCCAAAGGCACCTCCTATCAGAGGCTCCAGCATGCTGGCTGCTCCAGGGCATGATGGAGCCCAAACTGCCCAGGCTTGGGGCCAGCGCACCGGCTGCGGATTTCATCACCACTTTCCTTGTTTTAGAAACAGAGCCCAAAGACAGGCATGCAGATATGCTGTGCTCTGGCCAGGTTTTACAGACACACTAAAATGTTGGTTCAGAACATACTCAGCCTCTCTCCTGCACGGGCCACATGTGCTCACTTGCACAGTGTTTTGATCAGCGTGGGGAGAAGATACTATATTTCAATGCCTCTTTTTGGTTTTAAGACTGTAAGACTTTTGTTTTGTTTTCTGCCAGAGCTAAAATGCTTTTCTGAGTGAGCAGGAATAGCCTTTTGGCCTTGTTAACATTTAGCTGAGGGAAAAAATACAATTCCATGGTCATCATGGCAAATGTCATGCTAGAGGATTCTGATACATACAGAACTGGCTGAGAAGTTAGAGTCCAAACCTATGACTGCACCCAGGTCAAGTTTTCTTCCACCCAGCAATTCAAAGGGCTCACCCTGCCCAACTCCCCTGAAGCTCAATCTAGGTCTGTAACGAGCCCCCACCACCAGGAAACCTGTAGATACAGCTAGATCTCTTCCACTGAAGAACAGGGACCTCTCTTGGGAGAACGTAGGCATGAGTACGTAAGATACCAGGCCCAATGTGGATCACTTCTACCAGAAAAGGAATTCTGTACACTGAGTGTTACGAAGTACAGGTAGATTTTGATAATGTTTTTGATAGAAAGACAGTAATAATTTTAACAAGAGGCCAGGCACAGTGGCCCACACCTATAATCCTAGCACTTTGGGAGGCTAAGGTGGGTGGATCACCTGAGGTCAGGAGTTTGAGACCAGCCTGGTCAACATGGAGAAACCCCAACTCTACTAAAAATACAAAAATTAGTAGGGCGTGGTGGCACGTACCTGTAATCCCAGCTACTTGGGAAACTGAGGCAGGAGAATTGCTTGAACCTGGGAGGTGCAAGTTGCAATGAGCCCAGATCGCGCCACTGCACTCCACCCTGGCCAATAGAGCGAGATTCCAACTCAAAAAAAAATTATAAAAAGAGACAAACCATGAAATTTTGCTCTACAACAATTAGTTCTTAGTATCCACTAGTATAGTCTACACCACTCCTACCCCCAAAAATGATTTATTTACTCATTCATTCAACAAATGCCTACTAACTGTCTTTATGTGCCAGGCACATTTCTATACATGTGTTATATACAATGAAAAGATGAGCTTCACCTCCCGAAGTGTGCAGTGGGGACACAAGTGTATGAGCAACAGCTGCAGTCGCACCAAAAAATGATTCAAGCTGACAGTGCTACACACAGCGTGGACCTGGAAGCAAATCCTTGTGTTGGAGGTGGTGGAGGCACACATGGCTTCTGAAAGGAGGGAACCTCTAAGCTGACTCTACATGGAGCAACAAGAGTTTGCCAGATCCTCTGGGTAGGGGAAGGGAAAGGAGATTCCATGCAGAGGAACCGGAATGTGCCAAGCAAAAAGGCGCCAATAAACAGCGCCACCCTAAGGCTAACCACAGGCAGTGCAGTGCCTGCTGTGATGGCACAAAGAAGCCAGATATAGGTGACAGTGGGGTGGGGGCAGATAGAGGCAGTAAACCACATTGCCATGTATGTACCAAGTATGTACCTATGCAACAAGCCTGCATGATCTGCACATGTACTCGAGAACCCAAAGTACAATAAAATATATTTAAAAAAAAAAGCTGGACATGTCGTGAGTGCACACGTGTGAGCACAGGTGTGAAGGCTGTGCTTGCGTGTCTGCGTGTGCACCCTCTGTCTGGAGAATGGGCTGGGGAATGAAGCTTTGCATAGAAGCAGGGGTCCCTTGTTTCTACCCTGGCTTCTCACTCCTTGTCTGTGATGGAACTTCCTTTGCTAGCAGCAGAATTTGATGCCGCTGGTCCCTATGGTGGTTTCTGGTGCCCTATTCGCCTCATCTAGTGAGAAGATGTGGTACGTTACTGGCGCTGTTCTAGCCAGGACACCTCCATGCTGCATAATAAACACAGGCTACTCTATGAGTCATTCTCTGTATTTACTAATCCAAGCAGAACTCAGCGGAATCTACTTGAAAGAAAGCTCACAGGAGACTAGAAAGTGTCATTTGAATGATGCCAGCTAAGCTTCTCTTCCCTGTCCTTGGTCTGCCGTTTCCCCCAGGTGGAGACGTAAAAGACCATAAGGTAGGGAGGGGCATAGACACTTTTCCAGTCTCTGATCTTGCACTGAAACTCAGGGCCCACACTCTCCTCTGTGGGCACTGGTGATTATTGTCCTCTGTCTGAGAAAGGAGACATGCACTGTGCTTTGATGGATGGGCCATGAGCAGCTCGCCTGGGTACTTTCCAGGGCGATTAGGCAGGGGACTCTAGAAAATGTTCAGGATGGAAGCATCTGAACAAATAAGCCATCAGAAGGGAAGGAAGATAGGGCATTTCAAAGCCATCCTGCATCTCTGCAGGAAGAGGGGAGCAAAGAGGAGGGAAGAGAGCATTCTCGATTTAGCTTGTCTGTGGATTTGCTCTTGAGAGCTCTTGGTGCTGAATCCTGCAGACAAAGCAGACACTCACAGAGCCGTGTGCCAGCGGGATCTGGGAGAATGCTGAGTGACCAACCTTTAGTCCCGCCACTGTGTCCCAGTGGTCCCCCAAAAGTAGGCTGGTTGAAAACAACACAGCCAGAAACCGTGCTGTTGATATTTGAGAGATTATATGATCGATCCAGGAAAACAGGAGAGATAACAAGGTCTGGAAGTCAACGAAACGAAGACTAAACAATTCAGCTGTAAAATGGTTTTAATTTACTTTACGTGGGATTATCTGTGTAACATGTGTCTTATCCATATTATCATTATATGTCGAGTGCTGTCTTTATGTGGCAATGCTTCTGGGTTACGTCCCCACAACAGCACCTCAGTACTACAGAGAGAGGTGGGGAGACAAATGATATTGTTAGCCAAAGAAAAGCATATCCAGAGGAGGGACATTCTACCACAGATCACCATATAAAGCTTCAAATGGGGGAATTATATGTACTTTTTTTTTGAGACACAGTCTCCCTCTGTCTCCAGGCTAGATTGCAATGATGCAATCTCAACCGCTCACCACAACCTCCAACTCCCTGGTTCAAGTGATTCTCCTGCCTCAGCCTCCTGAGTAGCTGGGATTACAGGCATGTGCCACCACGCCCAGCTAATCTTTGTATTTTTTTTTTTTTAGTAGAGACAGGTTTCACCACATTACTTGTACTCTCATGGGTTAATCTACACTACTGTTCACTTCTGATGTAAAGCAGTTAATGTAGAAAACAGTATCTCTGCTTCCTTATGTCTCTGTAACATGCTCTGAAAACTAAAAACCTCTCTTATTACTTGTCATTTTAATATTTTAAATGAATATAAATGTCAGAGCTCACTGGGTTTATTTAGACATAGGTTCCTACCATCTGATCATCAATTTTTGTTTTTTAGAAATAATAAAAAGCAGCACACCTGGATTAAGGTATTTCAAAACTTCTTTAGAGCCCAACTCATCTGGATCGTTTACAAAGACATTTTAAAGCCCTTTATAAAGTTATCTGAAAGCAGAGTTCAAGAGTACAAATTACATCTCAGCTCTCTTGCCTTAAAAAAAAAATCCTCCAAAACACTGCATGATGCTTTTATCTTGTCCTCCATGAGCAAAGCTGCCCTTTGGATGCCATACAACCTAATGGGTAGTGCAGCAGCCCAGCTCTCTGCAGAAGCTAGGGTTACACTTTCTACATTCTACAAAGCACCACCTTATCTTTCTGCTTCAAGTTGAAATCACCTTTTCCCATAAACAGTGCCAGATGCTCAGTTTGAGAAGCGTCACCAAAGCCCAGGCATGAATTCCTTCCACTGCTGAGACATTCGAATACGCCAGGTTAATTGGGATCTGAGAATGGTTACTGCTCTTGAGGGTCCCATTCAATTAAATGTTCCTACAATTTGCATTTGGAAAGCACATCATCATCCCTGCCTGGTGCTTTAATGAAAACCTGACTCCACAAAACTTTGGGTGCCAGTCACAGTACCCTGAAAGGTTCACATCCTGAAATGTTCAGAACTGCAATTTTGTGCCCAGTTCTAACAGGAATTTTTCTGTCCCATGTACCCTGGGGACACAGTGATGTGGCACTGTGCAGTGGGGAAAAAAAATCTTCCTGAGAGAGGCTGGTACTCATGATACATTAGTGGGAACTTGGTCACAGGCCATGAGAATCATCCTTAGCTAAAATCTGAGCTGTTCGTCCCTCCGCTCCCCTGGCTGCAAACCTCTTCGTCGGCACTGGCGTCAGAGCTCGCCTCGGTCAGTAGAAAGCCTGAACTCTTTTTTCTGCGTCCCAAATCTGTCACAAAGCAAAAATGCCCTGACCTCATCTGAGCCATGGGCGCAGTCACGGTGTGGCGGGGGCTGCCAGCCCAGGCCCATTTCTGTCTCGGTCATTTCTCAATCTATCTCGACTTAACCTTGTTACTTCAGATCAGAGCTGCCCATAATTAGCTGGGCACAAATGCCCTGTGCCTGCCAAAATGATGAGGCTCTGAGGCCTTCTGGGTGATGCACAGAATGAGCCAGGAGGGGATGGAATATACCAATTCTTAACAAAACTGCATGAAAATGACACCAAATTCGGAAAGCTTCACACAGTCTCCTTGAGGGCCCCTATTTGAGTTTCTCTCCTCCCTTCAATGACAGCAAGGAGCTGGAATCAATATCCTCAGGATTGCACTGGCTCAAATGACTAAGGGCTTATTCCTTCCTGATTCCTCCAGGAGTAAATTCTGGCAGTAGAAGCAATTTAGAGCAGGTGTGCACACCCACACTCACTCCTAAGAATTTCCCTCAACACACACACACACATACACACACACACAGTCACATCCTGCTAGCTGCCCACAATCCAAGTGCACCTGTAGGCAAAAGATTCCTTTTGGACTTGGTTGCCTTCAACAAAATCCTCCCTTAGGCAAAGCCTGCCAACTCCCACTCCCTACGCGAGGCCAGGCTGGTGAGAGGAGGAAGGACGAGCAGGCAACCCAGGAAAAGAAAATGGAAGGGAAGCTGGGGGGTGGGTTGGGGGGAGCCTCAACTCTGGATTCTAAAGTGAACAGTCAATGCCAGATATTTTGAGAGAGCCTGAAGTCAGAGAGAGGCTCACAGGCCCAAATGAGAATGCTCCTCACAAAGGAGGTGATTTGTTTGCAAGTGTCATGTGCAGTTTTCAAAGCCCTTCTTCAGTACCACATAGAATCCAGGGATTTCAGCAGGATCTCCGGCCTCTAAATCATTATGGAACATCCAAGCATCCAGGGGGATAAATGTTTCCTTCCGGGATCCCTGAGGAGCCAAGGCTTGGTTTTGGGTTTCCCAAGCACTAGGGTGGTGGAGCAGGCAGGCGGGGGCAGGGAGGGGGTTCCGCATATGTGTTTCTCTTTAATCCTATGTCTTTTCTCCAATTTCCCCACTCTCTGGGGCACTCGATTTTAATGTACACCTCTTCCCAAATGATTTGGAAAACCCTCATTCCTCACTGAGTATCCCCGCAGCCACCTCTCCCTGGGTCTGCTTGCTGTCACGGAGGACCTGGGGCTCCCAGAACCTCTTCAGATGGTGGTGATAACTATGATCCTGGCAACAGCTGGCACAGCACATGCAGAAAAGTCCAGCAGTAGGACTGTTGGCCACACTAAAAAACTCGCAGAAAGAAAGTACAGGACAAGGTAAGCAATGAGGCCTGGATTCCAGACCACGCACCGGCACCTGCGCTCTGTGACCCGGGACAAGTCACTGAATTCTGTGAGCTTCCACTTCTTCATCTGCAAAATGGGGTATCCAAGGATGTGACTTTCCAGAACATAATCGAAGTACATATAAAAAAAAAATTTTTTTTTTTAAGTGAGACGAAGTCTTGCTCTTGTCCCCCAGGCTGAAGTGCAGTGGCACAGCCTCAGCTCACTGCAACCTCCGTCTCCTGGGTTCAAGTGATTCTCCTGCCTTAGCCTCCCGAGTAGCTGGGATTACAGGTGCACACCACCGCCACAGCCTGCTAATTTTTGTATTTTTAGTAGAGACGGGGTTTCACTATGTTGGCCAGGCTGGTCTTGAACTCCTGATCTCAGGTGATCCACCTGCCTCGGCCTCCCAAAGTGTTGTGATTACAGGCGTGAGCCACCGCCCCCAACCAAAACTACCTACTTTTAAAGATGATGGTACTAAGCTTGCTTCCGCTGCTCCTCCACACACTGCTCAACTCCCTTTCCCAACAGCAACAGGACAGAGCTGTAGCCAGTGAGCTGCACTCCTGGCCTGGCCCACTTGACTGCCCAGGCCTTTTCTGCCAGGGTCTTTCCTCCTCCCATTTGATGGCGACAAGCACAGCAACCTTGAAAGGGAGGAACTGAATACAGCAACACTAACATGCAAGAGCTACTACACAGAGCTGCCCACATATGCAAAACCTGTTCTGGATTCACCTGAGCAGAAAAAAATTCACTAAAAATTCACTAAAGCAATGATGCACATGAGGTTTGCTTCTCGCAGCAGCAGTCGGTCCCTCGACAGATACATTTACCACACCCTAAAAAGGGCAGAAGTATCAAGCACCATAAAATATTTCACTTAAACACAACCAAAAAAAAAAATCACAGATGACACGACCATTGTATCTACTTTTAGAGCGCTGAACAATCAGACAGAAGTCATGTGATGAACGGAACATTCCAGGTTAAGTCTAAAATTTCCAGCCAGTTTCTATCACAGGTTTGCTTTTCCTGCAAACCTACATTCACAAACAAAATAGTAGGTTCCCCATCTATATAATAAGTATCAACTGCAGTAAAAATCCCACGGTGTGATCCACTCAGATGAAGAGTGACTTCATTGGTTCTCACTCTCCACACCTCTTTCTCATTGGCACAACATTCAGGAGTTAATCAGCCTCCAGCTGCTGCCCCTCCAAGAGTTAAACCCTCACTAGAGAAACTGCGGCAGGCCGGCCTCCGTAATAACTGTCTCAGCACTAAGTGGTGAGGTTAAACATTCGAAACTTTGTATAAGAGCCAGTGCCCATATACAAAGGCTGGAATGTAATAAGAGCCCACCAAGAGGCTTGCCTAGGCCTTTCCTGGGCCTAGAAGCATGACAAAATAATGAAGAAATGCTTTTTTCTTTTTCTTTTTTTTTTTTTTTTGAGATGGAGTCTCACTCTATTGCCAGGCTGGAGTATGCTGGTGTGATCTTGGCTCACTGCCACTTCTGTGTCCCAGGTTCAAGTGATTCTTCTGCCTCAAGTAGTGCACCCTCGAGTAGCTGGGACTATGGGCACCTGCCACCACACCCAGCTAATTTTTGTATTTTTAGTAGAGACAGGGTTTCACCACATTGGCCAGCATGATCTCGATCTCTTGACCTCATGCTCTGCCAGCCTCGGCCTCCCAAATGAAAGAATTCTTAACAGGATCCATTTAGGATTCAAATGTATTGTGTGTCTGAAGCAACTTCCCAAACCTTTATGGTTTAGCAGGAGAAAAGATAAGGGTAATCACCCCTGGCACCTGGACCCATTTAGATTAAGTAAATTTACTGAGGCTCCAGAGGAAGGTCTTTGGGACTCAGATCTTGGTTTCAGATTGCAAGAAGTTAATCACTTATGTCTAGATGAATGCCCATTTACACATAGACATATAGCTTAGAAGGTATATAAGCTCTGGAAAACTTTGTAATTTTGAGTTGGTCTGGCGATATTTTCCAGGCCTTCTCCCTGTATCCAGCTACAGAAATAACTTCCCTCCTTTCCCAGTTCGTCTGAATCTCGTTATTGGGTTGTGAAAATAAGCAGCCTGGGCCAGGTGCCATGGCTCACACCTGTAATCCTAGCACTTTGGGAGGCCAAGGCAGGCAGGTTGCCTGAGGTCAAGAGTTTGAGACCAGCCTGTCCAATATGGTGAAACCCTGTCTCTACTAAAAATACAAAAATTAGCCGGGCATGGTGGGGTTCACCTGTAGTCCCAGCCACTCAGGAAGCTGAGGCAGGAGAATTGCTTGAACCTGGGAGGCAGAGGCTGCAGTGAGCCAAGACTGCGCCAGGGCACTCCAGCCTGGGCGACAGAGCTACACTCAATCTCAAAAAAATAATAATTAAAAAAATAAATAAGCAGCCCAGTCCTCAGTTGGTCAGGGAACAAAGTGTCTGGTGCACTGCTGGGGGTGGGGTGCACTGGACAGCCTGAGATCACCACAAGGTGATATCACTGCTGGGCCCTCCATGGGCTTAGGAGCTTCCACAGCTGTTTCCACCTCTCATTCTCTCCTCCTTCCCCGGCTTGCACGCTCCTCAGCACCAAGCCTGTCCCACTGCTGTTTGGCCAGCTTTCAGTTGCTTCCCGTTTTCTTTCTCAGGCCACAGGAAATCCTTGCTCTGTAATTCCTGAAATGTCTACTCCAGTCACTACCTCCGAGGCTACCTCCTGCCACAGTCTGTGGCATCTTCTGAACACATCCGGATGACCTCCAGGGTTTGTTCTTGGGCCCTGCGAGCCTGAGAGATGGCTGCACCAGGACCCAGAAGAGCTGAGCTCAACTTCTGGCTCGGCAGTGACTACTTCCTGACCTGGAGTAATTCTCCCAAGTCTTCTGAGTCCAGGTTTCTTCCCCTCATGACGGGAATTCTAATACCACTGTCCCAGGGTTTTCATAAAATTGAATACATTCATTCATTCAGTCCACATTTGCTGGGTCCCTTTCGTGTTCTGAGAACCATCTTAAACTTCAAGCATGTAACAGTGAATGGGGCGCTCTCATAGAGCTGTCATTCTGGCAAGGAACAACAATAAATAAATAAATGTATATTATGCCAGATGGTGATAAGTGAAGAAAGGCAAAGTCAAGTATGGGGACCAAGAGTAAAGGTGGCAGATGAGGAGGGGAAAGGTATTCAGCAAAGGCTTGTCGGATGGGAAATCCCACAAGCAGAAGCCTGAATGAAGCTGGAGAGCCAGTGCAAAGGCCCTGAGGTAGGATTTGCAATACAGCGTAGGAGAAATACACTGAAAAGTGTTCTATGAATGAGAGATATGACTCATCTCTGGAATCCCACACACCTCAGACTGAGATTTTTTAATCAACCTCATTGCCTGACAAACACCCTACTTTCCTTTCCTTGGAGTAGAACCAGAGCTGGTCTTCTGCCCCAGGACTGCCCCTGTTGCCTGTGCCCTTCAGACACAATCAGGAAAATCAGGCCTTCCTTTAGGAAAATGGGAAGAGAAAGCCTCAGAGGTTCAAACACAAGTACTTGCCAAGACAGCCCTGACTATGCCTTTGTCATCACATCCTTGCCAGCAGGCAGCCAAGACGTAATGAATCTTCTAGAAATGCTTTGTAATTCTACTGGGATAATGGATAATGCAATTAGGAGATAAAGAAATTGATTAGAATGAGATAAACTAAATATTCAAAAATCACGTTTCAGACAAGTCTACTTAAAGTCAAGAGTCCTCTCAGAGCAGAATGGCAAATTTCATTCAGAAAAGGGCCACTCAAGGGAGAAAGTAATGCAATCAGTCCTGAGAATGGAGTAAAATAAAGCCACATGGATGAGCAGATTGTGGTCCGACAGAGGCATCAGGAACATCAGAAGACAAGAGGTGGAGCATTTCTAATCCCAAAGTTTGACATTCAAAATGCTCCACAGTATGAAAGCTTTTGAGAGCTGACATGACACTCAAATGAAATGCTCACTGGGGCATTTCAGATCTTGGATTTTTGGATTTGGGTTGCTCAAGTGGCGTGTATATATAATGCAAATATTCCAAAATCTGAAAAAATCCAAAATCGGAAACACTTCTCATCTCAAGCATTTTGGATATGAGATAACCTGTAGGATGAGCTAAGACGGGCTATTGCAGGTAGCAAAATCCAGTGAATAACCAGCTAGTCATGTGAAATATTGAGAAAGTAATACATTGATCCTGTATCAAAAGGGTGTCTGCTGGAGTAAAACAGCTGTCTCAAAATACGTTCTTCATCTGAAAGGAGCGAGTTTAGGAGCTACAGGATGATCGGGAGCACCACACAGAGAAGGCATCCTGGAACTGGCTTGGAGGTATCCAATACATCCGATCCTCGTTGGATTCCTTGGAGGAATCCAGTAAGAGGTTTCCTCGTTTACACCAAATGTGTATGCAAACCTTCACAGCAGCATTATCCTTCATAGTGAAAGAGTAGAAACAACCCAGATATCCATCAACAGATGAATGACCAATGAGGTGTCTCCATACCCATTACAACATGGATGGACCTTTCCAACGTCACGGTGGTGAAACAAGGCAGTCATATAAGGCCACATATTATATGATTCTGTTTATATGAAATGTCAAGAATGGGCAAATTGAATACACACAGAAAGAAAATAAGTGTTTGGCAGCACCTGACAGGGAGGGCATAATGGAAGTGACTGCTCATGAGAAAGACGTTCCATTTCAGGAGTGACGAAAATGTTTTCAAATTTAATTGTGCTAATAGGTGCACAACTCTATGAATACACTAAACAACCGAACTGTGTATATTTTTTATAATTTACTTTTCTTTTTTAAAATTTCAATTGTTTTTGGGGTACCGGTGGTTTTTCATTACATGGATGAATTCTTTAGTGGTGAATTCTGAGATTACTGCACCCAATATGTTGTCTTTTATCCCTCATTCCCTCATCCCCCTCCCAACCTTCCCGACCCCCAAGTCTGCTGAGTCCATTATATCTCTCTATGTCTTTGAGTCCTCATAGCTTAGCTCCCTCCTACTTATAAATGAAAACATGCAGTATTTGGTTTTCCATTCCTGAGCTACTTCCCTTAGACCATCAGCCTCCAGCTCCATCCAAGTTGCCGCAAAAGACATTATTATTATTACTTTTTAATGGCTTAACAGTATTCCATGGCGTATATATGCCACATTTTCTTTATCCACTCCTTGGTCAAGTGGGACCTAGTTCCATATCCTTGCAGTTGTGAACTGTGCTGCTGTAAACACACGTGTGCATGTGTCTTTTTCATATAATGACTTCTTTTCCTTTGGGTAGATACCCAGTAGTGGGATTGCTGGATTGAAAGGTAGTTCTTTTAGTTCTTTAAGGAATCTCAATGCTGTTTTCCATAGTAGCTGTGCTAATTTACATTCCCACCAGCAGTAGGAAAGTGCTCCCTTTTCACCACATCCAAGCCAGCATTTATTGTTTTTTGACTTTTTATTTATGACTATGCTTGCAGAAGTAAGGTGGTATCTCACTGTGGTTTCAATGTCACTGGGGCAAATTTTATGGTCTATGAATTATATCTCGGTAAAGCTATTTTTTAAAAGGCTTTTCTCTGTTTGCCTAACACCGAATTCATGCAGTATAAGGGCTAATAAGTCCTGAGCACCCAAACCTCCATTCTTCCAACAGCCTGCAAGGCAATGCATGTGCTCTCCCTTCTTCAAGTGAAGAAATGCAGCATCAGACAGGAAGCTCACTAGCCCAGCATTAACTGATTGGGAAATGGAAGAGCCGGCATTCAAACCCAGGGCTGCTGAAATCCAACGCTCATCTTTGCTCCATAATATCAATTGGGGAAATGCTGAGTGAGCGTGGGATCCAGACACATGCTAGATGAATACAAAATGAAGCACACTTGATCCCTGAATAACACAGGGCACTGGGGTCGCCCTCCACCCCAACACACACAGTAAAATATCTGACGATATATTTTGACTCTCCGAAAACTTAACTACTATAGTGATAACTAGAAGCCTCACCAGTAACATAAACAGTCAATCAACACATAGACTGGTATCAACATACATTCTATATATTTGTGACATACCTAAATTTCTTAATTTTTTTTCCGTATTCCCAGACTACACAATTCATCTGCAAGTTTTCTCAAATTGCTGCAAATCTCTAAAAAACTTTCTCAGTATATTTATTGAAAAAATTCTGCACAGAGGTGGGTCCATACATTTCAAACCCATGTTATTCATGGATCAAATGTATATGGGGACTCAGTCGTTCCCTTTCATTTATATGACAAAGACCTGGTAAGTACCTGTTATGTGCCGGGCCATGCTTTATGCCCTGGGAACATAGCATTAAGCTGAATGAAGTTCCTCTCTTTATGGTGCCTACACTTTGGTGTGGTGGGACAAAAACTAGACATCTAATGAATGAAGCATGTATTAATGCTATGTCCAGAGGGGCTAAGTTCTATGGAGAAATGGGGGACAGAGAGTACAGGCATGACAGCATGGGTGCTACTTTATATAAGATCAACAAGGAGCACCTTTCTGATAAGGTAGTATCTCAGCAAATGAAGGAGAGCCAGGAGGATATCTGGGAAAATGATGCAGGAAAGGGGAACAGCAAAATGCAAAGGCCCTTAGGTGGGAACTGAGCTTGATCCATGTGAGGAACAGCAGAGGCCAGTGTGGCCACAGCTGAGAAAGCAAGAAGGGGCCAGCAGGAAAGAAGGTGGGGAAGGCAGAGTGACCCCATCACACAGGGCCTCATGCGAGACAGGAAGATGAGCTTTCACTCTGAGTGAAGCACTGGAGGCTTTGCTGGCAGGTGTGATGGGAACAGATTCACCCTGCACTTTTGAGACCGCAATGGCGGCTGCAATCTACAGAGGAGAGAGAAGGGTACTGGGGAAGAAGTCAAGGAGGCGGCTGAGCACAATGGCTCATGCCTGTAATCCCAGCACTTTGGGAGGCCCAGGCAGGTGGATCACCTGAGGTCAGGGGTTTGAGACCAGCCTGGCCAACATAGTGAAACCCTGTCTCTACTAAAAAAAAAAAAAATTGCAGGACATGGTGGCGCATGCTTGTAGTCCCAGCCTTGGGAGGCTGAGGCAGAAGACTCACTTGAACCCAGGAGGTGGAGGTTGCAGTGAGCCGAGATTGCACCACTGCACTCCAGCCTGGGCAACAGAGTAAGAATCCATCTTAAAAACAAAAAAAAGTCAAGGAGGCAAGGCGAGGCTACAGCAAGTCCACGGGTGGATGGTTTATCCTGAGAAACTCACAAAGCGCTCAGGGACAAGCAAGAATGAAGAGGCACCTGCACAGCTTCTAATCCAATGCAGTTCTCAGTGTGTGGTTCAGAAACCCCAGGGGTCTCTCTCTAATATCCTTCAGGGGGAGGTCTAGGAGGTCAAGACTATCTTCACAGCAATACTAAGACTGTATGTGCCTTTTTTACTCTTTCCTCATGAGTGGTTTCTACAAGCTGTGTGAAGACATTGCCCATAGCTAACAGAACACACACCTGTGTATCCTTAGGTTTAATTCTGAATACAGTAAATATCCATAGACATACCCCATTTAAACACAAGGTCTGTGGAGTGCTTCGGTATCTGTAAGAGCCCTGAGAATGAAAAGCTTCAGAGCCATTCACTGTTCCAATCAATCCATTCCCACCCTCCACCCCATGAACAGAGATCATGGGGCCTTGGACCAGGAGAGGCACAAAAGTTGACTGGATGGGGAAACTTTTATGTTCTCAAATGGTGTCTGAGGTAAAGTATTAGGTTCTTTCTCCCCAAGGTCTGGCCTCAGCAGGGAGGCAGAAAGGTTCTTTCTCTAAGATGATACAGAAGCCAAATTCCCCTCTGCTTGCTCAGACAAGGTTAAAGATCTCTCAGTGCCAGAGGCCATTTCCCATTGCCAGATGAGCCATTTATCCCAAGTTGTTTTCTTTTCATCTTTGGCAAACCCCTTCTCTTTGAAAAATTCCGCTTACTCCACTCACAAATAAATATGCCTACAGATTTGCAAAGCTGGAGGGAAAAACCCACAGAGCGGGCCAACTGGGGCTGCCTAGAAGTGGAAAAAAGTATCACATCCGACAGTCACTTTTCATCCCCAACACTTAGGGCCCATTTTGCATCAAATCCTCCTCAATCATTTGCTCACAAACATGACCACTGGTTCTGGGTCTCAGGCCTGCTGCTGAGAAGCCACCAGGGAATTCTGTAGAGCGCCAGAAACCAACCAGCCTCAGCAGGAAGTCAGAGATAAGTGAATTACCATAGCCAGATCTTAGCTCATTTTCCTTTTTCAAAAGCTGGTCTCTGACCCCAGTGCATGCCTGTGGGACTGGCCTTCTGACCACTGCCTTGAGAACCACTCCTTCCTCATCTTGTCCTTGTTGGGAACGAACAGTCCCAGCCCAGGGCTTGAAAAGTACACATCCCAAGAGGCCTTTGCTTTTAATAATAGCAGTAATAGGAAAAACAGTATCTTCTGTTGGTGTACGCACCAGGGACCAGGATGGTTTTAGAACCTGTCTAGGCATTATGAACTCATACCTCTGCCCTGAAAAATGCAGGTAATGACACGTTCCAAACATGCTCATACGTGGCAGTCACTGCTGTTTGGTTTGCTCACTGGTCCAATTACTTGTTTCTGTATTAAGGGTATATGCACATGCTGAAAAGGGAATACAAAGATGAATTCACGTGTCAAATTTCTCATGAGCTCCTACTATGTGCTTGGCCTGGGGATACAAATATGTGGTCCAGAGCAGTAAAGGAGATGGCATAGAATGGGCTGGACGCCGTGGCTCATGCCTGTAATCCCAGCACTTTGGGAGGCCAAGGTGGGGGGATCACCTGAGGTCAGGAGCTCGAGACCAGCTTGGCCAACATGGTGAAACCCTGTATCTACTAACAATAGAAAAAGTAGCTGGGTGTGGCGGCACAGGCCTGTAGTCCCAGCTATTCGGGAGGCTGAGACAGGAGAATCACTTGAACCCAGAAGGTGGAGGTTGCAGTGAGCTGAAACCACGCCTTTGCACTCTAGCATGGGTGACAGAACAAGACCTTGTCTCAAAAAAAAAAAAGAAAAGAAAAAAAAAGAAAAGAAAAAGAAAATGACATAGAATGAAAAGCAGCCCAGCACAGTGGTTAAGAATCTAGACAGAAGCATGATGGCCTGGGTTCAAATCTGAACCCTACCACATCTTGGCTATGTGGCCTTGTGTGAGGTATTTAACTTTTCTGGGCCTCAGTTTCCTCACCTGGAGGTTGAGCAAGCCCACAGTGGTGCAGTGAGATTGAGGGAGAGAAGGTTTGTGGAGCACTTGCAACGGTGGCTCATAGTATTGAGGATGGGTTATTATTCTTACAAAAGAGACATGTGCAATAGGAGGCAGAGGATGACAAGGTGACCCTGGCAAGCGAGGGAAGCAGAGAAGGGAGACCACTGAGCATCTGACCAGGGCCAAGACTGAGAGAAGGACATGGCTCAGGGCACAGAGCCAGGAGGGGCCTGGCTAGGAATGAGGAGGCATGATGGTGTCCAGCCCTTGGGCAGTGGCAAAGAGTGGCGGGGGCCCATGGAGGGCAATTCAGGATATGGTGTCCAGGCCAGTGATGGACTCCTTCCCCTCAGATCCTTGCTGTTGGAGCAGGAAGGAGGATGCGGAGGGTGCTTTGCAGGTCAACCCCTCTCCCCAATCCTACCCCCCTCACTCACTGGGCTCTAACCACAGGGGCTCCATCCTGATAAAAACCATATACAGGCCACTTCCTGGACCTGCAACGCTATTCCCCCACCAATTTCCACTTCCTCTTCCCCACCAACTTCCATTTCATCTTCCTCACCAACTTTCACTTCCTCTTACCCACCAACTTCCACTTCCTCACTGACTTCCACTTCCTCTTCCCCACCAACTTCTACTTCCTCTTCCCCACTAACTTCCACTTCCTCTTCTGTCTACACCTAGGTTCACTTCTCAGGAAACCCTGCAGGGGCCCTGACTAGGTGCACTATTCATCACTCTCCCGCTCAGCCCTTTCCCAGTGGTGAGGTAAATATTTGTTTCTGTAACTATTTATTGAATGTTGACTCCTGGGAACTGAAGAGGGCAGGACTTCTGTCTGCCTCACTCCATGCAGTACCTACCTGCCCCTGCCAGGCTGAGGCTCAGCCCAGTGCCCGGCCTGCAGATGGTATTCAGGATCTGCCACCTCCACGGGTGGATGGTTTATCCTGAGAAACTCACAAAGGGCTCGGGGACAAGTGAGAATGAAGAGGCACCTGCACAGCTTCTAATCCAACACAGTTCTCAGCGTGTGGTTCAGAAACCGCAGGGGTCTCTCTCTAGCACCCTTCAGGGGGAGGTCTAGGAGGTCAAGACTATCTTCACAGCAATACTAAGACTGTATGTGCCTTTTTCACTCTTTCTTCATGAGTGGTTTCTACAAGCTGTGTGAAGACATTGCCCATAGCTAACGGAACACACACCTGTGTATCCTCAGGTTTAATTACAAATACAGTAAATATCCATAGCCATACCCCATTTAAACACAAGGTCTGTGGAGTGCTTCACTATCTGTAAGAGTCCTGAGAATGAAAAGCTTCAGAACCATTCACGGTTCCAATCAATCCATTCCCACCCTCCATCCCAGAAGGAAGACACAGTTCCAAAGATGAATCAACGCAACATTGCCGGGTGGAGATGGGCGTTGGGATACAGGAGCGCGGCAATCACCACAAACTCACAGCAGTGTGGGAAGTGTTCCCACCCACCCTGAGACCAGCCCTCAGAGCCTGGGATGCTCCTTCTGGAATCTCCTGCCAGCCCCACCCACTCAAAGCAGAGGCAAACAGAGGTGGGAAATTCCCACTGCCAACCTCACTTTCCCCACTCCTGGGTGGCAGCCAACCGCCTTCATCATACCAGACTCCCTGCAGTTCCCTTCCACACCCTGTAGTTCTGTAAGTGCAAGCCCCAACAAGAGCGGCCTCCCTCTGCCTGGCAAACCCAGTCTACCTGACAAATACCTACTCCTCCTGGCAGGCTTTCCCTTCCCCTCGAGGACCCTCCTAAGCCTCCCCAATAGGCCTGACCCCATCCCTCTCCCCCTACACCACATTTGCCACCTCTGGTTCATCTCTGCATTCTAGCCTCGCTGCCTGGGTCTCCCAGGAGAACACAAGCTCCTTGAGGGCAGAGGATGAACTTCACTCATCGCCCCAGCCCTAGCACAGTTCCTTCCTGAAACACATCACAAACACATGTCCATTCTGTGAATGTTACAACAAATGAGTGAGCAAATGAATGAGTATATGAGTGAATGATGCTTTCTAAGATGACAGTTTATCTTACGTTAGCCACTTTATGCACAGATGCTTCCTCTGCAGGGATGACCTGGGCCCTGTTTCCAAGATTAAGGAAGCCTCCCTCCTAGTCTAATGTGCAGAATGAGAAATCCTTCTCCAAGCAGGTGATCTCCCGAGCCAGCTTCCACTGAGGTTGATGCGTATCTACTTCTTGGGATTCTTTCATCTAATTTTCAGAGCAACATTGTTCCATCCCACCTTGTCCCCAGATCTGACTCATTCAGCCGCCTCTTCCTCAACCAAGGTGCAGGTGCAGCTACAGTCCCTTCACATTTTACCCCCTCTTCCCTCCTGGTCACAGCCGTGTGATGAGGTCAGTGGGAATTAGATTTTGGAGATGGGGAAGAGTGGCACTAGGCACAGGAGGAAATGTATGCATACCTGCTGAGAAGACAGAATCAATACGTGACAACTGTGATTCTCCACACAGTAATTGCCCCACGTTTACAGGGCTCTGCAGAGTCACCCTATTGATTTCAGAAAAGTGTATTTACTACATCAGAAACACAGGTGCAATCCCTGTTCTGCACTACAGTCTTTCCTTTCAGTGATCTTAAATATCAGAGCCGGAGAGGAGCTGCTTTAGCATGTCGTCTTGCAATTTTGCCTCTGTGGTTTGGCTCGACAATTCATTATCCATTTCCGTCTACCTTACCAGATCCATTGTGAGCCTCAAAAGGTGGCAAACAGAACCATTCATTTACTTACTCAAATCACTGGTTCCTACTTTATGCCAGGAGCTCACCTAGGTGCTGGTGATGGAGAGATACACCTGTTCCTTGGTAGAGTTTCAGAGCACTACCCTTTGTGGCCGACCAAGAGCATAACATTCCAGTGAAAGGTACGAGTTTGAATGTATACTTAAGGCAACCTACAGAACAGGAGGAAATATTTGCAAATGATAGATCTGGTCTATTATCCAGAAAATACAAAGATCTCTTACAACTCAACAATTTAAAATGGATAATTTAAAAACAGGCAAAGGGTATGAACAGGCATTTATCAAAAAGAACATGTACAAATAGATGATAAGCACATGAAATGATGCTTAACATCAACAGTCATTAGGAAAATGCACGTCAAAGCCACTTCACACCCATTTTCGTGCCTACAATCAAAGACAATAACCAGTGCTAGTGAGCTTGTGAAGAATCCACATTACCGGTGGAAATGTACAATGGTACAGTCGCTCTGGAAGACAGCTTGGCAATTCCTCAGAATGTTAAACCTAGAGTTACAACACAACCCAGCAGTTGTACTTCTCCGTGTATACACAAGAGAATTGAAAATGCACGTGCACACAGAAAATCATACAAAAGGTTGGGTGTGGTGGCTCACGCCTGCAATCTCAGCACTTTGGGAGGCCAAGGGGGATCACTTGGGATCAGGAGTTCAAGACCAACCTGGCCAACATGGTGAAACCCTGTCTCTACTAAAAACACAAAAATTAGCCAGGCATGATGGTGCATGCCTTAATCCCCCCTACTTGGGAGGCTGAGACAGGAGAATCACAGGAACCTAGGAGGTGGAGGTTGTAGCGAGCAGAGACTGCACCACTGTATTTCAGCCTGGGTGAAAAAGTAAGACTCAAAAAAAAAATAGGAAAAAAGAAAGAAAAGAAAGGAAAATTATACACGAGTGATCAGAGGAGTATTATTCATATTAGCAAAAAAGTGCAAACAACCCAAATGTTCACTGACCAATGAATGAACAAAATCTGTAATACCATACAATAAATTATTATTAAGCCATAAAAAGGAATGCAGTACTACTGATAACATGAATAAACGTTGACAACATTATGCTAAGTAAAAGAACTGAGACACAAAACACCACGTATCGCACTAACTGCATGTATATGAAACGTCCAAAAAAGGCGAATCCACAGAGACAGGATGTGGATGAGCAGGTGCCAGCAGGTACAGTAACAGGGGATGGGAGGGGATTGTTAATGGAGATTCTCCTGGGGATAATGACATGTTTTGGAATTAGATAATGGTGATGGTTATACTGCCTTGTTAATATACTAAAAACCACAAGACTTTACACTTCAAAAGGGCGAATTTTCTGGTATGTGACTTTTATCTCAGTAAAATCATGTACACTTATGGCTGTTACTTCATTCTTACCTCAAAGCTACATTGCCCGCAGGGAACTGTGGAAACTGACATTACCAAGAGAATACACACAATAAATAGCTTCAACTCACCTACCAAATGAAGTGAAAACCAGAGAGATACTTTTTTTTTTCCTTTCTGTCTCAGCTTGGATAGAAGCTACCTGTTGGTAGAGTAAAGGGTGGCTCCCTGGCTGCGTTTCCCAAGAAGTATCTGTCATCAAATTACTAAAGGCAGAATTAGCATTGCACATACCATAAAATTAAGCATTGCCAAAGACTTTCAACACACATCAGCCCCCACCCCTAAAAGCAATGACTCGGGACAAAAGCAATCAGACTGGTTGTGAAATACAGAACCAAAGGAAGTCAGATGACATGGGTATTTGTTCCAAGGAAATAAACAGTGGGATTATGTGGTGCATGAGAAATTGAAGAGAAATTAGCTAAGAACTAGGAACCTCATTCTCAGGTGGCTAGAAAGACTGGACTAGATTATGGAGCCTGTAGCAAAAAAACAAAACAAAACAAAAGAAAAAAAAAAGGATCACACACCTATGTGGTGTGTGCCTGCCAAAGTACACAACGTTCCCCTCCAGGGCTCATCTGCCCTTCCCCATACCCCACTGGAACTACTGGGGATTAGAGACCCCATTTGGTCAAGGCCTGGGATCCAGGGCCAGTGGCAGGGCTGGACTCCCTCTCCCTGCCCAACCAGGGCCCCTGCACCATGTGCCACAAGGCTGGCCATCTTCACCCACCACTGCAGCCTGACCTCTACTTCCCCAGTCTCCTGCAGTCCCCTCCACGATACACACACCCGAATCCCTGGCCACAGCACACATCCCTGAGCGCACACACACTGCACCATCAGGCCTCCCCGCCTTGTTCCAGCTGCTCCCTCTGCCTGTTACAACTTTCTTCCCCTGGGCAGCTTCAATCTCCCTTCCTCCTAAAACCTCTCTTATCAAGACTAATTTTACATCCTCTACATTTTCCACAGCAGGGCATTTATCTCTTTCGTATAGAATCCATCATAGTTTGCCTTCTTCTTTTTGTTTTTCAGAGACAGGGTCTGGTTCTGTTGCCCAGGCTGGAGGGCAATAGCACCACCAGGGCTCACTGCAACCTCAGTCTCCCAGGCTCTGGTGATTCTCCTGCCTCAGCCTCCAGAGTAGCTGGGACCACAGGTGTGCACCACCATGCTCAGCTCATTTTTTTCATTTATTTATTTCTTTCTTAAAGACAGGCTCTCACTATGTTGCTCAGGCTGGTCTTGAACTCCAGGCCTCAAGGGACCCTCCTGCCTTGGCCTCCCAAGTAGCTGGGATGATAATCCCAGGTGCCTTCTATAATAAAGGCAACTACCAACACACTTTCATGGGGCTTCACAGCTGCCCAGAACCATGCTGGTAATTCACCTACAGTTACTCTTCTTTTTGGGGGACAGAGTCTCACTCTGTCACACAGGCTGGAGTGCAGTGGTATGATCTTATCTCATTGCAAACTCCACCTCCTGGGTTCAAGTGCGTCTTGTGCCTCAGCCTCCCGAATAGCAGGGATTATCGGTGCATGCCACCACACCTGATTAATTTTTGTATTTTTAGTAGGAATGGGGTTTTGCCTTGTTAGCCATGCTGGTTTCAAACTCCTGGCCTTGAGTGATTCACCCACCTTGGCCTCCCAAAGTGCTGGGATTACAGTATAGTTACTCTTTCACTCCTCACCACTGCCCTCTGCATGGGTGCGACCCTCATCACTGCTTACAGATGAGAAATCTCGTGCTGGATCATGCAGCCGGGAAATGGTGGAGCAAAGATTTGAACCCTGGCAGACAGTCTGGTCCTATGGGTCACATACTTACCCCCAGCACCAGTCTCTCTCTGTGCCAATTTGTGTGAGTGTCAGAAGCAGCTGCACACAGCCTTGCCTTTCTGATGCACCCACCCCATCCACACCTAGATGCATGCATGCAGAGTGTCAGTGCTCAGTAAGGAAATGAAAACTGTGTAAAGACTCAAGGGTAACAGTGACATCTGCCAGTGGGCAGGGAAGTTTACACCAGGGGTAAAAATGGAGGGAATTATTCCCCCAAAGGATGAGGTAAGCAGGAATCAAGAAAAAAACATCCAAAGTATGTATTCCTGAATGGATGACAGGGTCCTCAGGTTATTAAAGGAAATGAGGATGGAGGCTACTCCGCAGGCTCTGAGACACTTGACAAGAAGGCTGGCACATGCCACCCAGAATATCTTTGGGGCCATTAGTCTGGATACAGGATCCGAAGGACCCTGATCTCCAACTTGACATCCAGAATGACTTTCTACATCCTGTGCCATGGCTCTCCTATTCCTTGGAGTGCCTTCTCTTATCAGGGCAGGAAAATCCAGCCCTCGTATGTGTAAACACAGGGCACCACGTAGTGGGCCCATGAGGGGATCCCTGATCAATCCCCTGCACTGTTCTGAAAGCTTCTCAGTCTTATAGACACATTCCCTGTCTCATCAGCAACAAGCAAAGCACAAGGACACACACGTTTCCTGTAGAGTCTTGTGTACCTTCGGCCCTCTCCTGACCTGCATTTCCTTGGGAAAACACTTAGACCAGAAAACTCCTAAGTTCCTAACCAATGACTGCTGCTTTCCGCCCAGGTGGTGCTGTGCACGTGCTGGCACTCCTTCAGAGCCTGTAGACTCCTCTGCAGGAATAGGAGGCTGTGGCTGGCCACTTCTACACTTGGTGACAGCTCGAGCTCTGGAAGCCCTGCTAGGACAGCTCCAATGCACCTCCCAGGAGCACTACACAGGGTCACATTTGCACCCACCGTGGAGGGACCAGCTGGTTGTATTCTCAGGCGCCAAGCAGGAGCGGAACAAGCTCCCGGCACTCATTAGCAGCACGGCACAGAATCAAAGGGCAGGTAACAAAGGGCCAGGGCCTCCGCCCACTTTCTGGCTCTGGCTTTTATTAGGGTGTGGAAAGCTGAGCAAGGAATGCAGAAGTCCCTCTCTATTTTATCTCCATTCGTGTATCTGTCATCTGAATTCTGCTTCTGCTCCCACGCCCTGCTGCAACACCTAGTTGGGAGGATAAACAGTTATTGCATGCAACTGGAAAAGCCCCTGCTAACTGGGCTGCAGTCACTTTCGATGACCTGCACAGGGGCCAGAGGGGAGTTGCCAGCAGCTATGTGTCAATAAGACCCCCAGGACCCAAGACAGCACTCTGCAACATACAGACCGACGCTGGGTCGCAAAGTCACCTGCCTGCTAGGGCCACGCAGGAGGTACCAACGAGGAAGGCAGTCTGGGTGAGCAGTGGGGCCATCGGAGCAAGCCTGCCCTGTCGAGCTGCTGCACAGGCGCTTCTGCCTTCAGCCATTATTGCTCCAGGAGAAGCCCAGACCCAGAGTGAATGTCGGGAACTAACTCACGATTTTTTTTTTTTTTTGGAGACATAGTCTTGCTCTGTTGCCAGGCGCCGGGCTGGAGTGCAGTGGCATGATCTCGGCTCATTCCGCCTCCGGGTTCAAGCAATTCTCCTGCCTCAGCCTCCTGAGTAGCTGGGACTACAGGTGTGCACTACCACGCCCAGCTAATTTTTGTATTTTTTAGTAGAGACAGGGTTTCACCATGTTGGCCAGGATGGTATCGATCTCTTGACCTCATGATCCGCTCGCCTCGGCCTCCCAAAGTGCTGGGATTATAGGCGTAAGCCACCGCGTCGGCCTACTCACATTTTTAATTAACACTCAAGTGTGTTAAACAAATGACAAAGGCTGAAAGCAACGGTCTGCTGGCCCTTTCTACAGTCTGTTTCCTGCCCACAATGACCAGGCTTCTAGTGGCATCATTTCAAGACCTAGAAGGCTTTGAGAGCTCTCCTCACCCCCCAAAATAACCTCCCAGCGCAGAGAAGAAAGGGAAGAAGTACAGTGCTCCCTGCCACAGGATGCCACCTGAGTGAGAAGCACAATGACACTAACTCAGCCGGCGGCACCCAGACCAAGAACATGGGAGCTTGTTTGGGAAAGGCCTGAGGATTCCTATAATTTCACAGACCTGGAATTCACAAGCTGAATTTCAAAGATCAGCTACTCTTCCTATGTCATTGTCCCTGTATGCCACAGAGCCTCTGAAAAGACTGCCCTCAACAAGGAGGGGCCGTATCGTTAGAGGTGCACCCAGGAGGGAGGTCCTAGAAGGGGCCAGCATGGCTATTTCATAGAGCCAAGCTTCTTCTGCCCTGTCCCTCTGCCCTCCACAGCCCTCTCAAGGCCAGGGAAGGAAATAAACAGGGCCAAAGGCCAACATAACATCCTGTGGTCACTCGGGGCCCAATGACAGGGGCTTGATGTATGCTGCTTTAAGGGATATGACTGGGGATGGGAGCACCCTCCATGAACACCACTGGCTCATCCTGTCTTGGACTCATGGACACATCTGATTCTAAACCTCCTCCAGCAGCACACACTGCAGGCCCGCTCCTTTGCCATTCCACTACAGCAGGTTCTGTTAGTTGGATGAAAGCTTGCAGAAGGACGCAGACCTGCCTGTCCTCGGCGGGGAATTTTGGTAACTCTAGTCATTGGTTCTTACCCCTCGGCCTTTAAGAATTAGGACAATGAAACTGGGAACTGGGATTCTGACAGCATGCTTCCTTTTTCATGTAACTGCGTCAGAGACATATTTAAGAAAAACGAAACACAGTACAATCCCAAGTCCTTTTCCTTAAGTGCATTGCACACTCAACCCGTACTACAGTCTCAGAAGCTGTTTCTTCACTTAGTACCCTACCACACGCATTCCAAAGTGACAGAATATTCTTCTGACCACTACCTAGGATTTGTGAAATAATCCATCGTTTTCATACATCATCAGTGACTGAATCATTTCGCTACATACCGGCCACTTTCAAATCTTTCCAGTTTGCCATAAACTCTGAAGGGAGTTTCTGTCTAGCAGGGTCCGGAGTGTTCCTCACTGTTCTTGGCACTGCCCAGAACGCAGGGTATCTGGGAATCAACGGGCGGTAACACAATCCGACTCACAGGCTGATCTCATTGGCAAGAGTGTAGGTTAAATTCAAAGACCAGCAGCCTGGCTCCCCGCCACTGACCGGCTGGGTGACGCCAGCTGAATGGCTCAACCTCTCTGCAGAGAAGCCACTGACCTAATTATCTCTAAGTCTTCTCAGCTATCACATTACAAGAGGCCTGCTCTCAGGGTCCACAGACCCAAGGTGACCTGGGGACACCCTCTCTGAAGTAAGAAGTCCACATTGAATCCATTACCACGAACCAGTGCAGGATCATGCAGGATGCTTTTACTTCACTATCACCAAGTGATATTTACATGTTCAATGAAAATGACAGACACTGCTTAACCAAAATAAGAGGGAAGGGGGATGAGTGTTTGAGAAAGGAAAAAGGTCTAGGCATTATCCGGGATTTTTCTCATTTTCTAAATCTCTTCCCGCCTTGTCCATCACAGTCCATCAGGAACTCCTCTCAATTCTGCCTTGAAAACCTCTCCAATGCCCTCTGAGTCTACCTCCCCTGTCACCTTGGTAGCCAAGGCTGACATTATCATCAATCGCCCCCTCATCGGTCACCCAGACCTATCTGCACAGTAGCCAGTCATCATCGGACCACATTGTTCCCACCGAAACCCTGAGAGTGGCGTCCCATTATACTCAGAAAAGCACTCTGAAGCTTCCCTGCAGCCAACCAGGCCCTGTGGGACCAGCTGTGACCACTCCCATCTGCCTGAGGTGTTATTTTGGTTCATAACTTTTTCTCTTCCCCCACCTGTTTCTGCCACAGGACCTTTGCATCGGCCACCTCTGCTGCCTTCAGTGTTCCCTCCTTCACAGCACTCATTACAACTTCCACCTACTGTGTCTGTTTACATATTCACTTATTCATTTTTGGTTGTCTTCCCTACTGAAATGTAAACATGAGGCCAGGGTCCTTATCTTCTTTTTCATCACATTCCTGATTCAGAACCCAGTGCTAGCCACACAGAAAATATTGAATACACACCTGTTGAGTGAAGAAAGGGAGTATTCAGTTCATAGCTCAGGACAAAAACTGTTCAAAGACAATTCAATGAAAGTCTAGGCCCTCACTCTAAGTTAAAGAGAATATTGGAGAAAAGTTGAAGAGAAGAGAGAAGAGAGAGAGTGCCTGCTCCTGCCTCTCCCCTTCTGGCTGGCATCATCAGTTCTGCAGGGAAGAAAAGCACTGGACCACTCCATATTCCTTCATCAAAGACTCAGGTGTTCAGAGCTCAAAGCAGGCCTACTCCCTGAAAGGCATCTCAGGGGAGAGTGGGAAGCATGACTCTGACTCCTCCATATTAGAGATGCAAACCCTCCAGGACTTTGTCATTACTTCCCTGCTGTCTGCTTGTCCATGGCTGAGCAGGGTAACACAGCTCCAAAGGGAGCTGGCAGGACCTGTGACTGATCCCTTGCTAAGTAAGCACAGAAGCCGAAGCCACTCTGAGCCCCATGTCGCAGCTGCCTGCTGTTCTGCAAAGCTGGGACTGAGAAGAGGGTTCACCCAGTGCTTTATCTTGCTTTGGGGGAGAGGCCTGGAGCCTCCTTCCAATACTGCTCTCCCCTGTGGCCCTGTCCGTCTTGCCTCAAAGCCCGGAAATCAGGAACTGAATCTGGGAGGGGCTCACATTCCAAAGGGAGAGCCCTGAGGACCTACGGCAGCATACATCTCAGGAGGGACCTCGCATAGGGATACGGTAATCATATGCATGGTGAACACTTACGCAAGGGCCTCCTATGTGCCAATGGCTGCTTCTAGTCCTTTGTAATAGATTAACATACCTCAGCAACCCCAGGGAGGCAGTTTACAGATGAGCAAAACTAAGGTACAGTGAGGCTGTGCAATGTGCCCAAGGCCATCCTGCTAGTAATTCTATCGGTCTAGATGCGCAGGTAGTAAGTGGCACGCTCCAATGCTTCCACTGAAGCACAGCTAATGGAGGACTATGCACAGAGGTGAGGGCAGAGCCACGGGACCTCTGAGGGATGCTAAGGCACCCGAGACCAGCAGTGGAAGGCAGTCACCAGGTGGTGGCCCTGAAGAAGCACACAGAGGGAACCAGGTCACTGGAATCCAGCAAGAGCTGGTCTGGGGAGAGGAAGGCAGCAATGCCCAACCATGACCTAGCACAGATGGAATACATTCCCAGGCCGCTCTCTCTCCTTTAGGGTTCTGACTTCTTCCTGGAGCCTCCCAGTCACCTCTGTGTTATCATCAGTGAGACACGCAAATGATGCCCTGGGTATGAAAAGCAGTATGGCGGTTCCTCGAAAAATTAAACATGCAATTACCATATAATCCAGCATTTCCACTTCTGGGTGTAGCCAAGACAATTAAAAGCAGAAACTCAAAGATATTTTGCACACCTATGGTTCACAGCAGCACTGATTCACAACAGCCATAGGTGTAAGCAATCCCAGTGTCCACGGCAGATGAATGGATAAACAAAATGTGGTCTCCACAGCCAGTGAAATATGATTCTGCTTTAAAAAGGAAGGAGATTCTGACACAGGCTACAACTTGGATCAAACTTGAGGACATGATGCCAAGTGAAGTAAGCCAGTCACGGAAGGTCAGAAATTGTAGGATTCCACTTCCAGGAGGTAACTAGGGTAGTCAGACTCACAGAGACAGGAGGAAGGGCACTGGTGGTTGCCAGGGGTTGAGGGGATGGGGAATGGGGAGCTGCTTAATGAGTGTAGTTTCAGTTTTGCAGCAGGAAACATTCTAGATATTGCACAACACTGGGAGCCTACACACTTACAAATGGCTAAGATACTACATTTTATGCTACGTGTCTTTTACCACCGATTTTTATAAAATGGAAATTAGCCTAGACCTGAGGTTTTCACAGTACACTCTGTGGAGACCTGAATTAATTGGAAAGATAGAAGGTCATGGTCTGCTTTTAGGGGAAAAAGGGAGGCAGAGTGAGGTCAAACAGTTGGGCCCTGGCCCCATGCCCACTTGGGCAGAAGAGTTCTGCTCTGTCTGATCAACAGGGGAACTCCCCTTAAGATTTCCAGCAAAGGGCTGGGCACCGTGGTTCACACCTGTAATTTCAACACTTTGGGAGGGTGAGGAAGGTGGATCACGTGAGGTCAGGAGTTCAAGACCAGCCTGGCCAACATGGAGAAACCCCATCTCTACTAAAAATACAAAAATTAGCTGGGTGTGGTGGTACACATCTGTAATCCCAGCTACTTGGGAGGCTGAGTCAGGAGAATCACTTGAATCCAGGAGGTAGAGGTTGCAGTGAGCAGAGATTTTACCACTGCACTCCAGTGTAGATTGGGCGACAGAGCGAGACTCCATTTCAAAACAAATAAACAAAAGATTTCCAGCAAAGAATTCTGTTGCAAAAACAAAGTTTGAAAACCTGGGCATTATCAATCTAAGAGGGGGGCTGCTGACACCCAACTCTAGGCCACATCATTCAAACTATGGTCTCTTCATGGCGCCCCCTGCAGCTGTGCCATAGTAGCACTGCTAAGAGGCATGTTTCACCTGCACAGCTATGGGTAGAGACATAAAACCAAATCTCAACTACGGACAGGTGTGTTCTCACATCGCCCCTCTGCAGTAGCAACTAATCAGGTACTGGATGCTCCCAAATGCCTGCTATACATCAGACCCTGTGGGGTACGGCAGTTGCTACATTTTTGGATTTCACAGCAGAGTCAAATATAAAATATTGAGGGGTAAATGATGGAAGTGTCACCTTTTTTATTTCTACAAGTAAAATTTTAATAAGAAAAGCTGCCGTGATCCAAAATTATGATTTCCTAAAATTAGGTACATTTACACAGCAAAACACAGTGGGTGGGGGCATTATCTAGAATAAAGAACAAGACTCTACATTGAATAAATTAAGCTTGTGACAAACTGCAGCTTATACTATCTCTCACTTTTGCGGTGGATAGGTAAGATCTAGGTCAGAGGAAGGCAGTCCTCGGCCAATGAGCACTTGGGTGCTCTGGCCCAAGCCCCCATTTGTAGCCTGAGAGCTGCCCTCCTAAGACCAGCTCGCAGCCCTCACTCTCAGAACTGCAGATGCCCATACATCAGGGGCATTTATGCAGCTCCTACGGTATTCAAAGCACACTGCGTGAGGTAGAGAGAACAGAGGGAGGTCTGAGCGCCGAGATAAAGCTGTGCACAGACAAGCTCCGTGAAGGTTCATGAAGAGGAGGTATTTTAAACATAAAAATTAAAACGGAGGAAAAACAGTTTCGTTTTTTTTTTTTTCAGACGAAGTCTCACTCTGTTGCCTGGGCTGGAGTACCGCGGTGTGATCTTGGCTCCCAGCAACCTCCGCCTCCCGGTTCAAGCGATTCTCCTGCCCCAGCCTCTCAAGTAGCTGGGATCACAGGCGCCCGCCACTACGCCCAGGTTTTTTTTTTGTGTGTGTGTATTTTTAGTAGATACGGGGTTTCACCCTGTTGGCCAGGCTGGTCTCAAACTCCTGACCTTGTAATCCACCCACCTCGGCCTCCCAAAGTGCTGGGTTCATAGGTGTGAGCCATTGTGCCCCGCTGAAAAATAATTTTTTTAAAAGACAAAGAGTAAAAGACAAACATCCCAAGTAAGAAAACGTACAAAACCCATTCGAGATTAGAAGCTTCAAACCCTACAAGACGAAGGAGCAGAGAAGCTTACTTACTGAGTGAAACAAACCTCGGGCTCTTCGAATTGCCAAGAAAGGGAGGCTCAGAGAAGCTAAGTAACTTGGCCAAGGTCACTCAATCTTAAGTCTCAGAGTTGAAGTTTGACCTTCTCTAAGGCCAGAGGAACCAGGCGCCCTCACTGGGCAACAGTGCCACTCCCCTGACACAGATCCGCTGGGGCACAGCCTCTCAGGGACTCTTGGGTCCTAGGGCTCAGTCCTAGCTGGTGACTCACTCACTGATTCGGTGTCTCTCCCCTACTCCCCACCCCCAGCCCACCCCTGCCCCAACACACCTAATTCAGCTCACATTCCCTTCCCAGGAGAATGCTACAACCTTCTCGCCAGGCCAGTGAAACAAGCCAGCTTTCTACCTGCCCTGGAGCAGTGCTGCCCACAACCAGGGAAGGCAGCCTGCAGAATTAATTTTCCACCGTAGCTGCCTAACAACCTCTAATTGTATGGCCAGAGGCATGCACATGAATGTCAGAGAAAATGGCCAGAAATTTAAGAGGGTGATTTCCTTTTCACCTGCCCCCTCTACCTTCATTTCAATAAATCACCCTCCTAAAATGGCAGGGTGGCAAAGCCCAAAGACAAAAGTCAAGGGGGCCCCTGCTGACCTGATCCCTCATTACCATTTAGCAGCTCCTGCCTGGAATGTTCTCTAGAGTTTCCAGAAATGCTGGGGTTGTTAGGAGGGAGCAGACACCCTGCTCAGAGAGGCAGCAATCAGGAAGTAGAATATTCGCCCATGCACCATTCACTGACTCAGATCTCCCCACAGAAAGGGGGAATTACACAGGGCATTCATTCTCTGGGTTGTGGAGGGCACCTCTGAACCCTGATCAATACCCACAGGCACACTGGTGCAAACACAGCTAGGAGGAGAGAGTCGGCTCATACGAGCATGTGAGTATGTGTCAGGGGTGTTTGAGTGACAGAGGGTGCCAGATGAGTGGTGCTCTTCGATCATCCTGCCACAAATTTCCTGAACCACAAAAAGGGCCATCAGTTTAAGTACTGATCTGAAATTCACTATGCCAATGGATTCGTTTCTGTAACACAGAAAGGCCCCCTGGCACTGTGATAAGCACCTGGGTCTGGAGTCAGCAGCCCCTGGGATCTGGCTCCAACCTTTCAGTCAATATCCCTGAGCCTGGATCCCCTCTTCCGTAAAAGCTGCTTGGGGGAGGCTCATAGGCTGTGAAATGCTCAGTGAGTGAAGTGCAAGGTGCCGGCATAGACTCAGGCTTGGTATATGTTATCATTCACTGCAACAGGATGTTTATGAGAAACGGCAGGTGTTAGGATCCCTAGGAAGACACCAGAAACAGGAAGTGAGGAAGGAGACCTAAGCATCTAAGACCACCTAACCCTGCATTTCAATAGGAGAAGTAAAGGCTGGCAGACTGGGCACCACCTTAATCGCCTTCCTATAGATCACAGGCATGGTGTGGAGCAATCTTTCTGGAAGGCATAGTTTCTAAACAGGATCAAACCCCCCCACCAAGCTTACTCGTTGGATCAAGATCCTTCGACGTGTAATTTCTGAAGCTGTAAACCCAAGACTCTTGCACGTGTAATTTCTAGAGTTGTGAGCCTTTAGAAAGGCAGGGACTTTCTTTGTTAGACAAGCTTGGCTGTTAGGCAGCTATGCCGCCTTGCTCCTAGCTAAATAAATCACCCCTTTCCAGATCTGTGTTCCAGAGGTTCCTTTCTTGCAGCCGTTTCTCAGAAGCTGAGCTGACCTGAACCTACGACCCGAGACACAGGAGACCTGAATGGCTCCAATGCCAGGCAGGAGCTGCTGTCACTGGGGGATGACCCTAGGAGAGCAGGGAAAGCAAGGTGGAAGGGGTGGGGCTGGGAACAAGGAGAAGGAAAAGAAAGGCAACAAAAGGAAGAGCTCAAGGCACAATGGGAACGTGTGGGGACAGCTGCTGGTGCCAATGGGGATTAGGGCAAGGGCTGGGCACACAGGATCCAGATCCTGACTACTACTTTCTAGCTGTGTGACTCTGGGCAGTGACCTGGCCTCTCTGTGCTAAGTACATAGCCCAGTGTTGGCCTTTGGGAAGAACTCAGACATGGCTGGCTGTGTAACATCAACAGTGGGCTGGCATGGCTTGAAGCAGCACACTGTGAGCTATGGAGGCTGCTGATGTCTTTATGGTGGGGGAAGCTATGGGGGCCGCTGATGTCTTTATGGTGGGGGAAGCTATGGGGGCCGCTGATGTCTTCATGGTGGGGGAAGCTATGGGGACCACTGATGTCTCTATGGGGGCCGCTGATGTCTCTATGGGGGAAGCCATGGGGGCCGCTGATGTCTCTATAGTAGAGGAAGCTATGGGGGCCGCTGATGTCTCTATGGTGGG
>CAUYQU010098014.1:0-26235 GCA_963574635.1 Cheracebus regulus | reverse complement strand
ACCCAAGAGCATAGGTAACAAAAGCAAAAATAGACAAATGGGATTACATCAAACTAAAAAGCTTCCACACCACCAGGGAAACAATCAACAGAGTGAAGAGACAACATGCAGAATGGGAGAACATATTTGCAAACCATGCATATACCAAAAACATATAATAAATTAAATAAATCAATAGTAAGAAACGTATAACCAGACTAAAAATGGGCAAAGTAGTGGTTCACTCCTGTAATACTAGCACTTTGGGAGGCCAAGGCGGGTGTATCATTTGAGGTCAGGAGTTGACCAGCCTGGCCAACATGGTGAAATCCTGTCTCTACTAAAAATGCAAAAATTGCTGGGTGTGGTAGCAAGTCCCTGAAGTCCCAGCTACTGGGGAGACTGAGGTAGCAGTGAGCTGAGATCGTGGTATTGCATTCCAGACTGGTCGACAAAAGCATAACTCCATCTCAAAAAAAAAAAAAAAACAAAGAATATGAATAGATAATTTCCAAAAGAAGACATACAAACAAATGGGCAACAGGTATATGAAGAAAATTATCAACATCACTAGTCATTAAGGATATGGAAATCAAAACCACAATGACATATCATCTCACATATGTCTGAGTTGCTATTATCAAAGAGACAAAATGTAAGTGTTGATGAGGATGTGAAGAATAGGGAACCCTTGTACACTACATAACTTGGTATAGCCATTATAGAAAACAGTATGAATGTTCCTCAGAAAAATAAAAGTGTACGCATATGATCCAACAATCCCACTACTGGTTATATAGCTAAAGGAAATGAAATCAGTATGCTAAAGAGATCTGCATTCCTATGTTCATTACAGCATTATTCACAATATGTGAGATATGAATCAACCCAACTGTCCATAATGGGTAATGAATAAAGAAAATGTGGGATATATAGATAATAAAATACTATTCAGCTATAAAAAAAATGAAATTCTGGCATGCCATTTGCAATAACATAGATGGACCTGGGACACTTTATGTTAAGTGAAATAAACCAGGAACAGAAAGACAAATAGAATCTAAATAAGTCTAAACAAAGAATAAAATGATGATTACCAGAGGCTGACGGGTGGGGGTATTGGGAAAATGTTGGTTGAAGTGTATCAATTTTCAGTTGGATGGGAGGAAAAAGTTCAAGAGATCTATTATACAGCATGAAGGCTATAGTCAATAACCATAAATTGTATACTTAAAAATTGGTAAGAGAGTAGGTTTTAAGTGTTCTCATCACATACAAAAAAATATGTGTGAGGTAATATATAATGTAAAATAGCTCTATTTAGCCATTTCACAATATATACCTATAACAAAACATCGTGTTGTACATCATAAATACATAACATTTTTACTTGTCAATTAAAAATAAAAAAGAAGTTAAATATCTAACAATATTTTAATATATGTAAAATAGTATTAAATTTGTATAAAACCAAAACATAGCTATGAAGCTTACAAAGAAAACTAGTATAAAATAAGAATAACTGATAAACCCACAATTATTGATAAAGCAGACAAAGAAATTAGGAAGGTTAGATCAAGCAGTCAAAACTCAGCAAGCCTGGTCTATCAGGCATGTGGGGAACCTAACAGATAGGAAGCACGTTCATTTCTGGGATACTGAAATCAGTCTTGAAGCATTTCTCAACAATTAAAAGTGACATACTGGCAAAATGCGATAAAATCATCTTCCCCAAGCATATATATTGAGGAAACTGAAAACTACACTTCTAAATCAGTCTTAAGTGAAAGAATATATAATAAAGGTCCGAATATATAATAAAGATCCAAATATATATAGAAAAAATGATGAAAATTTTATATTTCAATACTTGTGCAATGGTGCTGAAGCAGTGCTAGGAAAGATCTACAGCATGCTTTGCATACAGTATCCACATATTAGAAACAAGGAAAGCATGAAAGTGTGTGACTTAGGTATGCAAGATACAAAAATAGAAAAATGCAGTATGTACATGAGAGGAGTACAATGAATGAAATGATCAAATTAAGAACAAAAATTAATGTAGGCTGATTTTACTTAGAAACAGAAACAAAATGCTGTATGAAATATCAAAACAAATCAAGGAATATATACATTTTAAAATGTGAGAAACTAAGTGTCAGCGTGGATGTGGAACAACTAACTTTCATACACTGCTACTTGATGAGAAATGTTAAAAATCACTGAAAATTTCTTAACAAATTTTAATAAATTCATAAATTAGGAAATATACCCAAATGAAAGAAGATCTTAGCATTACATTCAATAATGTTCTAATAATTTGCAAACACCTCAATTTCTCCTCTTATTTTTCTGGACTGAAATTTTTAAACATTTACTGAATGTCAGTAATTAGGAATTGTCCAACATGCTGGAAAACACAATTATGCACAAGACAGAGTTCGTGCTATAAAGGGATTCAGGGACAACTTCAATGACAGAACTGAAACTACTAATAGATGAGAACATAGAAGTATCATAGGTATTTACAAAGAAATATGATGAAAAATAAATTGGACATAAAGATTAATTCTGCTAATTCTGCTCAAAGAGGTGTGGACAGAAGGTACACAGAAAATACTTCCCAAATATGGTGATATTTAAATATGACCTTGTAGGATGAATGAATTTTCCTTGCAAATGGCTTCTGGGGAAGGGTGAAGATAGAATTTTAAATAGCATCAACAACATGAAGAAAGTTTCAAAGATAAGAAAGTGCATGGTATGTTTGAAGGGTATATGTAGTGATGAAAGAAGAAGCTGAGAGGTTAGCTAGACACAGTGGTATGCACTTATAACCTCAGCTGTTGTGGAGACTGAGATGGCATTATCACTTGAGCTGGGAGTTTGAGACCAGCCTGGGCAGCAGAGCAAGACCCCTGTCCCATATATACATATGGCTAAATTGAATGGTATGTATGATATTAGAAGGAGTAAAATAGCTACTAAGAAATCACCAGTACATCAAATTGTTTTAAATCCACTACTGAAAGAAATAACTCATTTGCAAAAGAATGTCATGTGACGACTTGAAATTCTAGAGTTAACATATATTACTAACTGCTTAAACATCCCAAGAAATTTCTACTATTTTAATTCAAAACATTTAGGTCATTTAAAAAAGATAATTTTGGTGAGGATAAAATAGAAAAATTTGAAATACTATTTGTGTGTATGTTTCTTTTTAAAATATGGGTTATCTCTTTGGACATTCACTGAATGAGAATGTTTTTCTCTACTGATACTTTTTAAAGAGGTAGCTAACCTACCTGTTGGCTGTTGAAAAAAATAGCATGCATTTTATAATGGAAGCAATTGTGCTATCATCTCAGTTCTGTGTTTAGTATGTTTAAACACATACAAATCCTAATTTAATAGAGCTAATACGTTTAATATTTTTTGATTTTTTTAAAAATTTAAATCATGTTAGGGTTATGTAGGTTACATACAACAGATACCCACTTGGATTTTCTTAAACCAAAAGGAATTTGTAATAAGGATATTCAGGTGGAATTCCAAAGGGGACTTGAGCAATCAAGCTCCAGGAATAGTAAAAATGAAGATAGCTCCAGAAACCTCAGAAATAAGAGTCTTGTGTCTTCTCAGTTCCATTCTCAAGAATGTAATTCACTGTTGGATCCATCAGCCAAGGTCAGTCTGGCAGGACCATAGAGAAGAGCAGCAAGTTAGACCAGTAGGGGGCGGGCTACTCCTTACTGGATCGATAGACACGTGTGAAAATGTGAATTTCGCCCAAGTTTCTTCCTCCAAATAGGGATTCCAAAGAATTAAAACATTTTGCATTATGAATGAGTGAGTCTAAAGGTCTTATATTCTTTTTAGCTCACTGAACTTATATATCCTCTTTATCCTAACACTTGTCTATAAAGAAAAGATATGTAAAAATAGCACAGGCCAAGTTCAAACATTTTCTTTATGTTTTGTTTGGGAAAATATCTGACATAATGTTTGTCAGAGGCAAAATGTAAGAGTTGCCAGGGAACTACAGTCAGTGACTATAAAAAGATTAAGACAGGTCTTGTATTAAATATTACCCTTAGCAAGAAAGTCCAGCTAAAGAATGGCAAATGAGAGGGATGATACACACTTACTGTACAAGAGATATGATAAAGAAGTATTCAGCTTGTGGAAATCAAACTGTCCCTGTTTAAGTTTGAATGTAGACTTTCTCTTTGGTTGTACTGTGAAAAGGAGATGGATTTGAGTCATGGGAGCATGGGCTTTGCACTTCCCTAGGCTAAGGAAAAAAAAAAAAAAACTTGAAGAAGCTCAGGAAAGAGCCCAAATGCACACATGTGGAGCTGGCCTGAAGCACTGGAGTGGATCTTAAGCCTAAAGAGTGCTGTAAGGTTAAAAGAATCATGTTACCTGAGGTCTCTGGAAAAGCCCGGAAAAGAGAACATTGTGCTTCATAACACAGTCCAATAGCAGGTCACTAACTGAAGCCTTATTGCATCCCAGACACTTCACTGACAATTCTCTTGCTCTATTTTAAATAATCTTCAAAATAATCTGAGGTAAGCATTATTCTTTCCTACACTTTACAGTTGAAAGAAATTGAGGCTCAGGGAAATCAAGCAGCTTGCTCAAGTAAATGAGAGTGTCAGAATCTGAACCTTGGGCTCATGCTTTTGGGGCCGCGTTCTCATGACCACACAGACATCCTCTGCTTCTTAAGAAAGCAACAGATGTCCTTGGAAATTTATGCTTTTAAACGTTGGCTCTGGAAAGTAGTGAGGGACTGACAAGTGGCCCCACATAAAGACCAAGCCTTTGAACTACATGAATTTACTCTAATACTCCCTATAAACAGATGTCAGCATAAAGAATTTAAGAGGAAAACCAGTCCCTCCGTTGTTAAAAGTTTACCCTAAAGTATACCAAGTGATGACAGTTTCTCAGGCAGCACCATACCTTAGTAAAGCACTAACTTTGTGCCATATTAAGGATACATTAGTTTTACTGGAGTTATGAATGTGATTATTTTTAAATGGTTGGCAATTTAGCAGGTCATATTTGCCAACCCCTTAAGACTTTTCTTGCAGCTATAACAAAGGGTACTCCATACTTGTGTAAGTGTGACTATTTCTCTATTTGTATATACATCCAAAACAGGGTTGTAGCTCTATGTTCTCATTTATATGTTTATATATCAGAATTAGCAAGGATATTACTAGTGTTCTGAGCATGCATGACAAAATTTTTTATTGTAATTACATATAATTAACTTATAACATTTATATAGGTATATAATTTATATGTTGTAATTAATAATTAAATTATATAATTAATTATAATTAATAAATTTAATAATAACAGGAAAAAATTAATATTTTATAGAACCATGAATTCCCATATCATTTTTTTTCTTCTTTTACACGTTTTTTTTTTGTTTTCTAACTTGCATATTGACTATTTATGTATCTCCTCAACTATATTATAGACACTATTTGGTAAGGACTATAACTTAATTGTAGTCCTAGTTTTTGTACTACAGTGGTATTTATCTTAGCTATGCTAGAGGTTAGTAGTCTTTAAATTTTATACCTAAAGATGGTACAGTTAAAGTAGTTTTAAGATACATATCTGAGTTTCTCTATCATAGCAATACCTTCTATTGTTTGTTTTCCTTCCAGAGCCTTGTAAATTGCTTCAGAGAAGGATTTTCAAAACTAGACATTGTGCACCTCTTCCAGAATTTTTGCCAAATATGTCACTTGTACTATTATCTAATTGAGTAATATTTTCTTTAAATAAATTTAGAGCCTTTATCTAGAATGCTATCTATGATGGGACTATATAACTCTTGCAAATGAACATCTTGCCTTAAAAAAGTCTTGGTAAAAGTTAATAAACTGAAAACAAAATTCTAGCTTTATATTCTTACCTGCCCTTAACTGAACTAAGGGGAGAGAGAGAAAGTAGAAAATATTAGAAAAACATGAAATATACACTGGTACTAATATGAGACTTTATAGTTCACATAATTAGATTAAGTAAAAGAAAGTTTTAAAGGGAGTAACTTTTTTTAAATGATCTAATGTGTGCTACTTAATATCATTTTGCTTACTATGTATAATCATTACTTACAGCCATGGCCCACTTTGGGAAGCATGCCTTATTCTATGACCCCCAAACAGAACACATACCAGACCTGAGTTTATATCACCTTTGCTTAACTGCTTCCTCTTTGGCAAGATACTTAATTCCTTTAAATCTTGATTCCTTACCATAAAAGAGGGATAATAATAATATTTACATTTCAAGATAACTGAGAATTTATGAGGTAATAATCACACTACGTCTAGTCCTGTGGCTGGAATTTATTAAAAAACATGAAGACCTTCTATATGCCAGTCACTGTCCTTGATACTCAGGGTACAGAGGAGCACATGACCGAGAAGAGATCTGCTTTTATGCAGCTTACCTTCTTTTGAGGGAAAATCGACAATGAACATCTCAATAAACAAGCAAAGTCATTTCAAGCAGTGATAAAAGGCTCTGAAATAAGTAAAACCAGGCGATGTAAAAGAAAGTGACTGGTATTCAAGAAATACTCATTTCCATCCTGACTCTCAATCCTACATGATTAGTATTTAGTACATGGGTGAATAAAATGAAAGCTGCATTAAGAATATGCTTGCTTATTGAAGTAAGGCAGGTGTAAAGAGTAAGTGTGAGTAATAATGGCAGTTAAAAACATATCTGTATGTCCTTACTTTTAAGCTTCTGGGCTAAGAAATTTAAGATCTTCCTTCTGAAGTTATGTTTTTGTAGAATGTCTGATCTTCTCTTAGAAAACATTTAATTGTTAAATACGGTTGGAGGTTTATCACCTACTTTTGTCATGGCTGTGTGTGTGTTTAATTTCTAGCAGCTATTTTATGTTTGATGGGATTGATTGATTTAGGAGAGTTGAGAAAATTTTTTTTTTCACATAATTCAAGCCCCTAACATTCTTTTGGAAAAAATAATAATAATTTTTAAATTACCCATATTTTTATTTCTATACAGATTAATTTCACTAGGTAATTTCTCAGAACAACTATTTTTTGACAAAATTTCTAAAAACCTGCAATATAAGAAATAGTAAGCCACTCATTTTAAATGAAACTAAACTGAACCTTCTACAGGCTGTATAGAAGTAGGAACTTATTGCCTAATTCAGCTGTCAGCAAAGAGTCCCTTAATGGGCAGGACTCAGAGGTCAGGCTGTAGATGATGACAGAATAGGTAACTGCGATGGAATAATTTGCTTTTGTACCTAAAACAAAGGATGGATTTATTTAGATAAAGAGAAATAAGTTCTGAGATGCCAAAGACCTATTATTTGACCTGTGGAAGATAAATTAATACATTTGAGGCATTACACACTAATTTTGGAGGGCCAGAAAAATGGTTCTTCTCTTCCAATTTCTTCATTACTTAGCCACTCTAGTCATTTGCAATGATTTTGAGTTTTGTTGCTTTGTTAGCATTGTTCTGATGTCCAAATGGCATAAATATTGGAATTAAGATTTTGAAGAATCAATTAGAAGAGTCTCTAGTTGGATATTCAATTAGCAACTATTGCCAAGGCCGCTACTCAGCTCTCACTGTCTTTCATCTCAGTCATAATTGAATCCTGCTTTCCTCAAATAACAATGAATCTTTTGATCTCTGTAAAGAAAGAAAGATCAAGCTGATCCTCAGAATCCACAAATGAATGTCTTTCCCACTGCCTCCCCACCAAAACCTTCTTCAAAGATGCAGTTAAATTTGAGTTGCAGTTATGTTTTCAGTATAATTTATCAGGCACAAAAGAAAATTACTTCCTTTATAATCATAACTGAAAAACACATTTCTTTCTTCTTCCAGTTTTTTTTATGTTACATTTTAAATCAATAGTTTCATGTAAATTTTACTTTTTCTCTGGCAACTTACAATAAGAGGCTTTCAAAGTGATTTCACATGTTTTTTCTTTCTGTCAGAATGCTTACCTCTAAAGCAAGTAGTTCAGTGTCACTGGCCAATAATTTACTTTAGAAACATAATGTTTTCTGTTCTCCAGAACAGCAATTATGAATGCTTAACAGAGCAGATGATGTAGTTCTTGTTCTGACCCCAATACTTACTATTTGTTCTTTAGCAAGTGAAATTTGAGTTCTGAACTCCCAGTTTCACATCTGTAAAGCAACGATATTTTGTCCATAATGTTATTTGAAAGGATCAAATGTAAATTTATATGTGCTGCTTTTTAAACATTGCAATGAACTTTACAGTGTAAGTTTTATTATAATAAAACGTTTTATTATCATGGCTCTAAAAGAACTCAAGCAGCATGCAAGGGTTCACAAAGAGTTGCAATGGTTAACTTCATTTTTTTAGTGCTCACTTTGTACAGCCACTTGCATTTGTATGGGCAATTGGGATTTTGAGAGCTTGAATTTAGTGCTGAAAGCCTCAGTTCTGCTCTAAACAAATCTGTGGAGAGGACCTCTGAGATTCCAGAGGTAGGAATTTGGACTGATCCAGATCTACCCTTACTTATACTCTATCAGGCTTGATGTATGTATCTGATCAATGGACTGCCTCAAGTTACTTATACCAATAGTGACACAAGGGACTCCATCCATAATGACATCAATTTAGTGACAAATCTGTGTTAACATTATCCTCTTCTGTTGTTCATTACGTCATTCACCAAACCAAAGACAAACAAAGCTACTCTAGAATTTATTCTATCATTTGGTTCGAATGGCTCTCTCATCCAGAGAGTTCTCCAAAATGCAAATCAGGGATTTCAGTTCTGCAGAAAATTGGAGACCCTTAAACAAACATCTGAGATCATGTTGCATTTTATTTTGTGGAGTAAGCTGAAACTGAGAAGAGCTGATTGAGATGATGATGTCAGAAAAAGAAGCCTAACAAATAATAAGACACTGTGATAGTGAATTTAATGCGTCAGCTTGACTAGGCTACCGAGTCCAGTTGTTTTAGCAAACTCCAGTCTAGATGTTGCCATGAAGATATGAAGATAGTTTTTAGGTGAAATTACCATTTAAATTAGTAGATACTAAGTAAAGCATATTAACTCCATAATGTGGATAGACCTTATCCTGTCAGGTGAAGGCCTGAAGAGCAAAGATATGTTTTCCAAAGAAGAAGAAATATGGCCTGAAGACTAGACATAAAAACCTTCCCTGAGTTTCTTACCTGTCATGAAATTTGGACTCCATACTGCATGATCAACTCATACTTGAATTTCTAAACTGCTAGCTTGTCCTACAAATTTTATACTTCTCAGCCCTTACAATTTAGTGAGCCTATTCCTTACAATTTAGTAAGCTTATTCCTTATAATAAACCTTTATCTCTTTCTCTCTCTTTCCATATGTATACATGTATCTCCATATATGTGTATATATACATATATATACACACACATGTACACACACGTTCTCGTACTATATATGTATAGTGTGTAAGCATATATGTGTTTGTGTATGTATATATATTCTATTGATTCTGTTTCTCTGGAGAACCCTAATGCAGGTATGCTGTGATTGTTAGAAGAAAAGATGTTTTCTTCACTTATTTTCATAATCCAACGAAATGAAGTGGAGAAGCAGACAACAGTTTAAATTGTAAATTCGCTCACTGAATAGTCCTGTCAAACCTCATTTACTTTAAGTTTTCCAACATTTATTTTTTGCATTTCAACTAAGTGTCTAACTTGAAATCTTATAGCAGAATTCTGTATTCAAGAAGCCAAGTTTCTAAATGAAAGTTTTCTTTCCTGTGAAATTCTAATGTTATCTCAAGGATAATACCTTGTGATCTTAAATTATAGCCATTTACAAATATCATTAAAATCAATTGGTGTGCTTTGCAAAGAAACCTAAAACTTGATATCTATAAAGACATAATAGAGCTGTAATTCACATTCATTCTGGGAGGCCCAATACACCATTTTTTTAAGAAAATAGAACACAGAAAGGAACTAACATTTAGAGAGTAGCAAAGAGTGGTTTGAAAAATTAAGAGAAATGATCACTGTAGATGTAGTCTGCATGTTTGCACACAAACCAATCAGGAACAAACTGACTCAATTATCTAGTCATAACTGTGCCAGGCCCTTTGGGTGCGGAAGCTGTAATCTAATGAGAGAGACAAAGCTAAAGTAGTAAGCATTTATGTCAATATTTTCAGGTTCCTAAACCTTTTGTTTAGATCTGGAAATAAAATAATAAAACAAAAATTACCCAAAAAAATTAAGCTGATTATTAAGGTTATAGAAATGACCACAGCAGGCCTCTACTAGTTTATCTCAATTTTCCACTGCTGAAGCCCTGCTCCTGGAACTCCAGGAAAACCACCCAAAAACCATTGAAAAGTCAAGGTTTCCTATTTCCTCAATTTCTAGAATGCATGGATTATAGGTGTGTTATCTATTTAAAAATATTTGGAGAACAGAGAATCACTTAAAAAAAACCTCTGTATCTGTGTGTGTGCACATATATGTGTATATGTGTGTATGTATGTGAGTGGGTGATATATACACACACATACACATACACACATATATGGAGAGAGAGAGAAGTAGTTCAATTTCAGAAATTTTTATTTTTTTAAAAAAATGCATGCTTTAAAAACCAAATTTCATAGATATTATATGTAAAAGTTTATAAAACTATAGAGATGCAAAAGAGAATGGCAACATTGTGTTTGAACAAATCGAGACAGATTACGAAGGGAAGGTGACAGGAAAAGAGGATAAGACGGGGAATCGTTTGGGAGCCGCCACAGTGTGAGCAGAAGTGCTGAAGCAGGAATGACAGAAACTGATTTTGGGAAACTGACCAGCGTAGAATGAAGAGCCTTGGTTGTGAGTAGCTGAGATAAATTTAGACAGATTGAGAAGCATTATTGTGGCCAGGACACCTGAAGGGTTTGATCATCTCTGTACATCCAGTGTCTAGTACTGTCCTTGATACATTGGGTGTTTAAAATTAAATATAAAGTGAAATTTTGCTTGATACAGGAGGTAGTGGGAGGGCAGTTTCTTTAAAAAAAAATCTAAAAAGTACTTTGTGTTATTTTCTCCCATAGGCCTCATATTTAAGCCATTAATGCAATTACATATTTAAACAATCCAATATTGACTCAAACTATTGCATTCATATTATAAAATCACATATTCCCCAAAACTCAAAACTTTATAATAATTATGATGTTAAATTGAGTAGAACTAAGCAAGCACAGAGACATGTTCTCCAGTGCTACAAATCACTTCATTTTGCTATCATTCAAGTAGTACATTACTGTTTTAGAGATACCTAGGATTTGCCTTATTTAGGTATAGTAAGATACAGACTCAGCAGCGACTGCCATGAAGGAAGAAGTTCGTTATAATCATAGATCCCTAGGAACAGGAGACTGGCAGCCATGCAAGGGGATTGGTCAGCAGACGGAGGGAGGGAGAGAACAAGTGAGTGAGAAGTCTTTACTGCGGTTTCCTTTGGAAAGTATGGGCCAGGTAGTGTAAATGGTTTAGAATTGGTTAATTTGAATCCTTTTAGCAGCCTCTAGGGTATAGGCACTCTCTCTGTTATCTGATATCTGGCCCTGGGGTTATTAGGACAGGGAGATAGTGACCTGAAGTACAAAAGCCTGATAAAGGAGATGACTAAATTATGGGCTCTGGATTGATTGGTTTGCATTTGAAAGCTGTGCTCAAGGGAGAGTTGCATATTATCTCTAGGAATTGGCTAATCCTGGGTGGAGCAGTCCCTCCAGGCTCAGCAAGTTCTGCATGTCATCACAAAACAGAACACTAAAAGACATGGTTCAATCACATAGATGCAAGACTGCAATTCAGAAGCTGTGGTTACCCGGCACATAGATCTGGTCTACTAAATATAGCCCAGAAAGTCCTAAGATGTTATAAACGAACATGAAAGGAGGCCAAAAAGACCAAAATACTACCTAGGGAACCGATTATAAGGCAAGAAGCAGACTAAGCCTTGAAGCCCTGGTACTGACTCCATGACATCCCAGCATTTGTGCTGAATGAAACTCTAAGCTACTCATATAAAAGCCTTTCTTGAGACAAGTAGCTTCAGAGGAGCAGATGGGAGCCACCGAAAAACATTAGATGAGAAGGGTAAGAGCACAGAGAGGGGGAGCTTTAAAAAATTTCCCACTTGAGAAGAGCCAAGAAATGAAAATAACAAATTGAGAGATATGAAGATAGCTAGCTAAAAAAACAACTACTCAGGAGATGAATTAATTCCAGGTAAAATTTTAAAATGGAGCAACCCTAAAATGAGTTTAAAATAAGTGTTTAAAGTCCTCAGAGAGGCAAAGGAAGGAATGTTCTCTATTGAAAAAGAAAGTATATGAGTACAAAAATAGTTACTAATCCTAGAAAACATATAAGTATCTAAAAACACACAAAACGGAAAGGATAACTGTAGAATCAACAAAATTAAAGAAAGAAGAAAGTGGAAGAAGGAACTGAGATCTGGAGAGTTCTTGAGAACCCTATTTATTAGTTTCATAGGATACTAGCAAAGGATAATAGAGGAATGTTGGAAGAGCATATTGAAAAAGATAATGACAAAGAAAGTATAATATATGTAAAAACATTGATAAGGAAAAGATTAACCCATAGTTTACCAATCTATCAAAAATTAGAGGAGAAAAGAGAAGCCAAGAAAAATCTCTGATGAAACAAAACCATGAACAAAGATGATTCATGGAACTCCAAATATACTGTACTAACAATAAATGTAAATGGATTAAATGACCTTATTAAAAGTCAGAAATCATTGGCTTGGATATAAAAAAATCAGTTATTAGCTGCTTATCATAGACAGTTTTACACACACACACACACACATACACACCAGAAAATTTCAAAATTATAAAGATAAATATATACTGGCATATATGAACCAAAAAACTTAACATAGCAGTATCAGTCAAAATAGGAAATGAAGAAAAACCATTAATATGAATAAAGCATGTAAACCAAAATTCTTTAAAAGACTATAAAAATTATAAATTTGTACATATTTAAACAACATGAACTTCAAAACATCAAAAAACTGTAAAACACAGATTACAAAATAAATTGACAAAATCACAATCATAATGAAAGAATTTAAGACCTCTCTCAGAAACTATATATTTGGAGACTATATAGAAGATTTCAGTGAGACATATAACATGCTTGGGCTATATATATAGTATAAATGTACATATATGTAGTACTACATACATGTACATTGTAGTACTACATGTACATAAAATATGTAATGCTACATATATGTACATCGATACTATGTATGTATTAGTATTATATGTGCATGTACTATATAGAATATTAATGAAATACATATAGTACCTATGTACTATATAGTACATACATATATACTAATACATATATAGTACCTATGTACATAAACATGTATATATGTACATGCATATTTAATATAAACATATGTATATAGAGAGTATATATATATATATATATAGTACATGTACTATATATGTATTTACTATATATAGTACCTATATATGTATTGTATATATTTTCCTGCAACCAACGGAGAACTTAACAAGAATGCATATTCTAAATCATGCATGCAACATTACCAAGTATTTATAAAATTAACATAAGACTTTGGGTTCCAAAATGGTGGAATAGAAACAAACTGGCTTCACACGCCTGGACAGAAAACCAAAAACCAAATATACAGCAAAAAGGATATAGATAGATAATAAAAAAAAATACGTGAATTTGAGACAACTAAAGGTCAAAATGTGTGTGTGAGGGGAATGGTGTTAAAGTGGAGAATTTTTTTTTTTTTTTTTTTTAGTTTTTTTATTTGGGGGAATATCTGAGTTACCCTAATTTACTGGTGGCGTATCCATACGGATCTGCAGCAACATCAATCCTTGCCTCCTCAGAAAGAAGAATTCAAGTGAAGGATATAAAGCAGAAAAAGAGACAGAGGCAAGTTTTAGAGCAAGAGAGGAAGTTTATTTTAAAAAGGCTTTAGAACAAGAAAGAAAGGAAAATTTGCTTGGAAGGGACCCAAGTGGGCACCAGAAGATCAACAAGAGAAAAAGGCAAGTTTAAATTTGATCCTAGGACTTTATAGGCTTGCCTCTTTCCCAGGATTTTTCCCTTAGGATGGGCTTCCTGCATGCTCAGTGCCCTTCTAACCCTGGGAATTGAGCACGTACACTGTGTTTAGGCAGTTGTACACATGTCCATCTAATGCTTTCTTCCCTTTTCCAGTGGAATGCACCCAGAAGATCATACTTCACTATTTTGTCTCTTAGTGTGCATGCCCAGGAAGTTTCTGTTCTTTGGCATCTGCATCCCATTAACACTTTAATGCTAATAGCTGTGGATCAATTGGAGATAATCTCTCCCTGATGCCCTGACTCCTGTCAGATTATTATTATTAGAGAGGCAGTGTGATAATTGTTGAACCATCACCTGATATTCCTAGTGGGAGGTGAGGGTTGGAGGGGTTGTAGGGGTGGTAGGGGACAGCCCTCTCCTGCCCTGCTCATGCCTATCTAACTATCTGCATGCTTCATATTTCAAATATAAAGAAAAGAAAAATATTTAAGATGACAGATATCGCAAGTACACTGATTTGATCTTTACAAATATGTGAATGTGTCAAATTATCACATATACCCTAAAAACAACTGTATACTCAGTCTCAATCATAATTATTTAAAACATTATCTGGTCACTAAGCAATTACATTAGAAATTAACTATTACAAATAGTAATAAAAGGACCACCATTTAGAAAACCTAAGAAAACAAATCCCAAACAATAAGACTTAAAATTAAACAATGTTTTATATGTTTATATATATATATATATGTTCATACATACACACACATGCATATATATGTATGCTGCAGATATTTATGTAATAAAATTACCTAAAACTTTTTATAAGAAACTGAACCATGTGGTATAATGTTAGCATTTGAATATTTTTTTAAAGAAAATAATACATATATGCTTGAATTTTTTTTTCATTTCTTTTCTATCCTATTGCCTTTTCCCCCCAATAGAAGTAGCCATTATACTGAAGTCAATATTGCTGTCGATTTTCCTTTTCCAGCTAGTTCTTTCTATATATATATTCTATATATATATAGAAATATATATATTATATGTAATTATATATAAAATTATATTATATGTAATTATATATAATATAATTTTATATTATACCCCAGAACCTAAAATGCAATTATATTATAAAATTATATTATAATCGCATTTTAGGTTCTGGGGTACATGTCAAGAACATGCAGGATTGTTACATAGGTACATACATTGCAATGTGCTCTTTCTGTATTTTGAGGAAACAAAATATTTTATTTAGAATTTTACCTGAAACAAAACAATGATTAATAGCATAGAAAATATGATTTACCTTCTTTAGAAAGTGTTTAATTTGTCCTTTGTAGGTCACAGTATACTATAAAATGTTTAAATTGGGCAATAGTCTAGATAATTTAATATGTAATTATTTTTCAAATTAGAAGTACCAAAAAGCACATTTTAATCTTGGCTTAAGCAGAAAATATAGCATGCTAATTGTTTTTAGGCATCCAGTTATATAAGCTTTTTGGGAAAGGTAGGGAACTGGACAAAACTTGCTAATAGTTGAATGAGTAAGTACTATATAGTTTTACGAAGATGTCATAGTATCGAGAAATGACATATAAAATGAAGACTATTATACGTTTATATTAGGTATTATTTAATTAAACACCGGGCAATAATCAAAAGTGTCAGTGCTGGTGCTTTTATGTTGTGTGATATTGGACACTAAGATCAAGAAGGCCGACATTTAACCTCATTCTTTTCAATCAAGATCTTCTGGAGATCCTTCCCTTACATTCTTAGATATCTTTAGTCTTCTGAGAAAAGATTGAAAATAGAGTAAATTTGTAATTTAGACCATACACCTTTATTTTCTATACTTTTCCTCACTTTTTGGTCCTTCTCTCAAGGTCCCCCAATTCTACTGCGGACAATCCAAATTACTTCAGAACTCCTATGGGGTTCTGCTCTTTGCTGGAGACACTAATAGGGTGATGTTTGTTAAGATACTGATAATCATGCATTACCTCCCAACCGGATTTATAACTTAATATTTGTGAAAAAAAACCTCACAATATAGTTTCTCTTTTTCTGTTTTAGGAAATTATAACTTTCTTTTGACAATTTTATATTCCAGCATTTTCTCTAACTTGTCCAAGAAGCTGTTTTATTTTTTGGAAGGATTAAAAGCCAACAAATTAATGCTGGCACTGAGGCATAAGGCCAAAATGAAATCAGTATTTTCATAGTACCAACAATATTATGGGCAAGTAAAGTAAGAAACAGAAATGGAAAATAGAATCACCATCCACTACAGATCCTGAGAGTACTGGCACATTTGGTTAACGTGAAAAGAAGTGTAGAAAGGCAGTGCCCAATGAAAGACTGTGCCCAGTGCTTTCTGAAAAGGTGGCTTTTTGCATTATTATATATTCCATCCTCCAAAGTCCTACATGTTGCTTTTATGTAACTGTGTGTATATATATTCCACTCAATAAATATATCTTAGTAATTAATCCCCACCATCGATGAAAATTTGTTTTCTGATATAGGTAGCCTATGAGTGTTTTCTCTTTGGAATAAAATTAGATATCCGTTTTATGTACCTTTCCTTTGTTTCTGAAAACCTCTAATCTTAATTACAACAGTACATACAAACTGATTAATGATTACACAATCTTACTCCCAGCTGTGGCAAAGGCCAATATTAGCTAGTCGAATTGCCTTTTACTCACTTTAGATTACACTATTGGGTCCTTTTACAGTTTATCAGTTCCTAGGATCTTTCTTCTAAATTAAGAAATAAATTGCCTTTCTCAAGGAGATAGCATGCTTGAATACCCTGAGGGGAAAACTATCATTTACTAACTACAGTATTTCCATATGGCAAGAACCTCCTCTGTGAGTTGCAACTGACAAATCAATGGAATCTCAGCTTTTCTTTACTTCTTTTTTTTTTCCTGTCTCCTTTTTATATTTGAGAGAATTTTATATATCTTCCTGGCTCAAAAACTCACAGATGCATTGCAAAGCATATTTTTTGCCTGTTTTATTCTGCAATTGTGGAAAAGATATTCTAAAATTCTTTTTACACAAATGCAGAAATATTTAAAAGAATTTTCATAAAAATGCAATTATCCCCAAATATACTACATCAGTATGTTCATTTTTTGCACACTGAATGTAAATATAATCCAGTATGTCCTTGTGAATAAGTAAAGGCTAAGTCTTATTCTCAAAACACGTTAGTCAAATTAATATACTACCACTCACTGAAATTTTATATGTGCGATTCTACCTCTTCAAAGTATACAGACATTACTAATCCATGTAAAATCTCTACATCCTTAGAAATGTGCACATATTCATTAATATATTTTTAGCAGACGTTGAGCAAAACTTTAGAAGTAATATATCTTAAGTAACATTCTTAGACCAAAAATTAAAAATCACATAAAACTAACACAAGATATAGTCATTTACCACAACAATTTTATTTTGTTGGACAATGTATAAACATACTAATATATTCCTACTGATACAAAGCAGCATGTAAGCCATTGCTTACTGGGGTAGGGTGCTCATGTGTTCTATGGGAACATTTAATTTGAGCTGGAATGCTCAGGGAAAACATAGTAAAGAGCAGAAATGGCTTTCCTAGTGTGTGGATATATAGAGACCAAGGGGAGTAGAGGATTGTAGTTAGAAAATCAAGTAAATCTTGTTTAGGAAAGAGTAAAGTGTGTGACCTTTACTAAAGCAAAAGATCTACACTGGGAAACAGCAAAGTTAAAATTAGATTAAAAGAGCAGGTTGCATTGTGGAGGATCTACAAAAGAACATTTTACTGGAAAAAAAAAGCAGAGATCCATTGGAGGTTTTGAGTTGGTAAATTAAATGGCAAAATCTGTGGTTTAAGACATAAATTTAGAGCAATATTTATTTACATATGTTCTCAGGAATAGTAATTAATAGGGTTACTACAAAAGTGTCTCCAAGGTCAAATACATGTGGAAAATAGAAAATACTGAGAGTTTTCTCTGTGACTTTAAGATGTTGATAGACATTATGACTCTCCTAAACAAAAATACAGGATTTTCCAAATGTGACCAAGGAACCCTTTCTAGGAAAACAAGGCATGGATCAAGGATCCCATATGTAGTTGTACCTACATAAGTCTATAAACTAAGATATGTAAGAAATGTACTTTCCACATTTTAAGTAGCTCATTTAATTTCTACTTTGAGTCAAAGAAACTTTCTGGCTGCTGCATGGAGGATGGGCTATAAGAAGGCAAATCACATACTGGGGTCTGTTGAGGGGGGCTAGGGGAGGGACAGAGGGGGGTGGGGAGGTTGGGGAAGGATAACATGGGGAGAAATGCCAGATATAGGTGATGGGGGGATGGAGGCGGTAAACCACATTGCCATGTATGTACCTATGCAACTGTCCTGCATGATTTGCACATGTACCCCAAGACCTAAAATACAATTTAAAAAAAAAAACAGGTGATTTGAAATTATGTTATCAGAGAAGGAGAAAAAAAAAATACAAAGGAATGAAAACCACCTACAGGATAAAATTACCTCAAAAGACCAAATCTAAGAAATATTGCTGCCCCAAAAGTGGTGAAGCAAGAGTAAGGTGTAGAAAGCCTTATTCAAAGAAATAATAAAAACATTCCCAAACTTGAGAAAGATATGAGTATTCAGGTACAGAAAAGTGAAAGAACACCAAACAGATTTGACCCAAACAAGACAACCCCAAGACATACAACAGTCAAACTCAAAAGTCAAGGACAAAGAGAGGATGTTAAAAGCAGCAAGAGAACATAAGCAAATAACATAGAAAAGAGCTCCAATTTGTCTGGCAGCAGAGTGATAATGGAACCCATACAGGCCAGGAGGGAGTGAGAAGACATTTGCAAGTGCTGAAAGAAAAAAACAACTGAGCTTGAGAACAAGACGACTAATAGAGATAATGGGAAAAAGTAGGAAATTCGATAGTCAAATTACAAAAAAATCTTTTTTGCAAATATGAAAAAGAGAAATATCCCAGAAGAGAGAAATATCAGAGAGTGTGGCACCCTGAATATCAGTTTCGAGCCCCAATGATGATGAATATTCCAATTACCTTGATTAGATTTTATGAATGTATCAAATCATCACATAATGATATAGTTTGAATATTTGTTCACTCCAAGTCTCTTTTTGATACATGATCTGAAATGTTATATGTGTGGTCAAGTGGGAGGTATTTGGGCCATGGGGGTGGATTCTTCATGAATGGCTTGGTGCCCTCCCAAAGTTATGAGCAAGGTCTTGCTCTATTAGTTTACAGGAAAAGTGATGGCTTAAAGTGGCTGGTATTTCCACCCATCTCTATTGTTTGCTCTCTCGCCATGTGACCTGCCACTCCCCCTTCCCTTTCTGCCATGTGTAAGAGCTTCCTGAGTCCCTCACCAGAAGCAGATGCTGGTGCCATGCTTCTTGTAAAATCTGCACAACCTTAAGCCAAATAAACTTTTATTTAAAATTACCCCACCTCAGCTATGTTTTATAGCAACATAAAACAGACTTATTCTATGAAGGCTTCTTGCTTCCTTTTGAAATCTATCCAGGAAATGGACATATGTCTCATAAACCTAATAGTTTTTGACTTTTCCCATGAGGCTTTTACTTCTATTGTGTACATATGTAGAAATGGGAAGAGAGAAAATCTACTATGTGTGAAGATGTTCTCAAACACAGATTCCTGGGATTAGGAAAAGGACAGCTCAAATGAGAAAAGCTAGGATCTTGTAATGTCTTCATTCAGTGAGCACAGTGAAGGAGCAGATAACCTTCTCAACAGATGACCACAGCCATATGAACAATGAGCAGATGGAGTCCTGTATCCTGCATCATTGTGCTTAGGGCTTGCCCTGGACTCCGGGACAGCCACTGCCTACACATCTGTCATGATTCCTGACAGCCCCACTCACTGTTTCTCATCAAAACCAGCTGAATTTTTCAAAATACCTGAAGTCATCACTGTTTTCACAAGCCGTTGAGCTCTTCCCCAAGAGGGAAATGATGTCTTCTCCAAAAATGTTAAGGCAGTTTTCAATGAGAAATTGTACAACAGAAACCTATAACACAAAAGGGCAAAATAGGGTGCTTTTTTCATGTGGCACAGTTACAAATCACATTCCATCTATGAATGTTAGAGTGAAAAAAACATGAAATTCAGAATTCTGTGAAAAATTCAGAGTAGATATAGAAAGATATAAACCAGTTTTCTCTAAGAAATAACTATGACTTTTTCAAGAGCATTTAGGGCATGCATGTTAAAATAATTATAATCAGTGGGCTAAATTTATAATTTATAGCCAAGTTCAAATTACATTTTATATCAATGGTGATATCTTTAAAAATAGGATAATTTTCAATCTACTCATATAGGATGTTTGGGGTAAAGATATATATCCTCTAATTAAATTTATAAAGCACCTGATAGATAAAAACTTGTGAAGTTCATTTGTTAAGTATCTTAAACTTGGGAAGCAGAGATTCTCTGAGGGTCTTTTGTGAAAGAAGGAGGTAGCTGGAAAGAAAATGTCCCCTCATCTAACCGCAGTCCATCTCCATGCATTGTCTGGTCTCAGGATTCCTCTCTGGGTGATCTTTGGATATCCTAGAATGTTTTACTAGTCTTTTCATTCCAGTAGCAGAGACAAAATAGTAACCAGGTCGTTCCCTGAATGCCAATTGTGAGCCCCAATTGATAGAGAAAGGCAATATGTGTGGAGCCATGAGTGTTCATATAATTCAAACCACCAATGAAGTGTCAGTAATGACTAGAGGAGCTGGGACTTCACCACCACTGCCATTGTTGAGATGAGGAAACCATGGCTTGGAATCTTTGCCTAAGGTTACACATTCAACAAGAGTTGAATCTTGGCTTGTCGAACTCCAAAGAACAGCTTTTTTTTTTTCCCCTATCATGTCACAACACTTTCTTATCTCTCTGTGGTATAGTCAATCTAGTGTTTTGTCTCCCAGATAGGAAAGAAATGACTCACTACTCTTAATTTCCTATTTAACAACCTACCTTCTTGTATATCTTCTACCTTCTGGCACTCCTAGAATAGGATTAATGACACTGCTGCTTAAGAGGTGTAAGTAAGGTGTGCAGCTTAAAACAGTGGTTCATCAGAATTAACATCCGAATTTGAGGTTCAAAGTGGGAACTCTGCTTCGCAGGGAATAAAAATGAGACATCTCATTATCTTTCTGGTGAACTCATTTACTACTTCTGAGCTGCAGGAAGTAGACAGGCAAAGAATGTTTGGGGCTATACACACAGATAAATTATAAGTTGTCATCTGATTGGATGAGGAATGCTGCTCAATGTTATGTAACACTCCAAAAAGATGTCACAAGAGTGCAACATTGGCTTTTGGCAGCTGGTCTAAAAGCCTAACCACGAAAATACAGACTCTTAAAGCAAGGAATTGTACTCAGGAAGTTGAAAATACAGAGATATAAAACAAAGTACTTTTTTCATATAGCATTTACACAACTCAGTGAAAATACAAAAGAATAGAGAAATATGTTCAAATATGTCTTCATAAATGGTAAGACAGCATTTAAAAATATGTCTTAGGAAATATGTAGAAAATATTTTCCTGAAACTACTACAATGTGATTTAACTTGAAAAAACATTACTAAAATCCAATAGTATATTTAAAACCCCTGTAACATTTCATAATATACTCAACAAAAATTTACTAATAATATGAAACAACAATTCATTTTAAAGGGCTTTCTTCACTTTCAAAGTAGCAATACAGGAATGCTGTCTAGAGCCCCAAAACACGATAAGTACCCAAAGCTTATCTGTTATCTAAGACTCATTCCAGACAGGAATGCATATAAAAATATTTTATTAAATTCAATTCCTGAAGCAGATATTGATTTCTCTGGTTATTTAACTATTTGACAAAGTTAACATTATACCACTGGTAGATTGGTCCCGTTATTTTTCTTGGGCCAAATAATTTCATCTCCTATCAATGTCATATATTCAGAATGTGCAATGGTCAAAGATTCTATATTAATAATATTAGAAGAAAAACAAGAATTCAATGACAGTACTAAGGCATTTATTTATTTTTAAACTGGACTCCATGTGTATGACCACATGAAATCCTTTAGCACTGTTCATTTTTTCAGTGAGTAAAACTGAAAACTATAATAAGCCAAGATTTTTTAAAGAATATGTTGGCTGGTTTTTTGAGATGTACCTAGAATACAGTAATTATTGCTTCCTTAGCTCTGGATTGTAGTTATTATCTCTTCCTTGTTCTCTTGATCAATAACATCAAGATGCTTATTGTAAAGTTGGGATGAAAATATATTTCCTGGGATGTTTTGAAGAAAATTCTTACATAGACTAAAAAATTATTCTTATGGCAAATATATGTCAGACAAATTACAAAGAAAACATTTAATTGAAAAACTCAGCCCAGTCCTTACTTCCTTCCTAGCTCCCCAACTCCATAGTTCTGATTCTCCACTGACTTGCACACCCAGAAGCAAGTGCTTGGATTTTCTCCAATGAAAACTAGAAACATACAAACAAGGAGAGTGTGGGCAGTGGTGGGAAGGAAGATAAAGTCTCCTCCTATGGTCTGAAACTTCTTTATGTACATTTTAGCAAACTTGTACAAACTGACAGGGTCTGGTGATAAAGCACCTTAAATCCTATGATTTTTTCTTGAAAAGAAATAAACATAAAAAATGTGTGTTTATTTAGACAGTGTTTTTAATTTCTAGTGAGAAAATTTCAGAAACAAACTGGTCACAAACCCATGTGCTCATGCACACATGTTGAGGACTGGGCCTTCTGACCTGGGCTATGTGTGTTCCTGGGGAGAAAGTTCCCACAATAGTTTCATTCTCTCCTTCTTTTAACTGTATAATATGTCACTTCTTTACTTATGAGTAGAAAGTTGCTGGATATATACAGATATCTCCCATGAGTAACTACATGTTACTCCTTAAACCTCTGGAATGGAACAGAAACACCTTCCATAGAAAGGAAGCTTAATCAAAATTTAGATATATCATAACTTCAGTCCTCTGAGTATCAGTGCTAGAGGCATGCCAATGTAAGCTTCCTAAGTGGTGCATGAAAATTACTCACATTATTGGGCTGATGAACAAGTCTTAATACTATACAATTGAGCTAATTAAAATTTGTGAATCTTTGATTCACATGTGTGTATGCATGTGTGTGTGTGTGTGTGTGTCTCTGTGTGTGCATGTGTGTGTGTGTGTATGAGTGTGTAGTTGTCTTATTACCTTGCTAGCTTCAAAGTCACACCTTGTTTCCACTGGTCTCACTAAATAGCCCAACACTCCTCTTCATAGTAACTAGTTCAGAAAATATCTTTAGGCAACTATCATGATTAAAATCCAGTAATTGCTCCTTTATAGTAATATTTATTGAGTTGTGGTTTGTGCTATACATGCTTTGGAGGACTGAGGACAGAAGAGTGAAAAATGTGGATGCAGTCTCAGTCCTTCTATACCATCATTAGGTACTGTGGTTATGTTATACACCCATATCTGGTAGTTATAGCTGTTCACTTCACTTCCTATGGATGGGTTCCAATATGTTAGGAGGAAGGAAACATTCCAACTCTGACTGACTCTAGGAGGCAGAGTTCAGGAATACCTTTGTCTGATGTGTACCACACTTACATGCATTCAGAGCATGTGTCTCTTCTTGGATTTCTGGACTCTGTGCTGCAGAGTCTATTGTTAGGGATGAGTGGTGCAGCTAGAACAGAAGCCAAGCAGACTATGTCAAGGGTATTTGCTGTTTGATCTCTGACTATAGACAGCACAATGGCAGGCCTAATGTGGTCCAAATCATGTATCCATTTCTGGTTTGAGCCAACTATCCAGTTATTTAACATAGTATTTTCAAGACTAAGATTACAAAATCTGCAGATAACTCTGTCTTTGTGAAAAATTAAATCAGTTTCATATGTGTACCTCAGAGAGGACAACACCCAACTAGTTATTTGTATACTAGTGTATATCACTATGGTTCCAGCATAGTAGTGGTCCACTATATATCATTACAGAAATGTTGATATTTATCACATGGCTGAACATTAATGGGGATAAGGAATGATCAAAGGTAACTGAGAGTCTAAGATAATTTTAGAGACCTGTTTAGTCATCACCACATTACCATAATTTTGTTCAAAGCTGTTAACATGTACCAAAATGGACTGATTCAATTCTTTATTAGTTTCCCTTATAGAAATGTACCTGGACGCTTGTGATTTAGGTGTATCCATTCAAAACATATCTATTTTTGTAGAAATTGAATTTTCTGAATTTCAAACTAGTCCTGGCTGCTGCGCCCACATTAAAAGTCAGATTTACAAGAAGCTTGTGGTAAGACATGGTGACTGTGTAAGTGTAGCTGTGGGTGGTAGGTAAAGCATAACAAATATTACCAAAGTGAGCCATAGATGGTAAAGGTGAAAGAAGGCACCATAGCAGAGGCATTGCTACACCACTTTCAACGTCAAGGTCAAAGCATGCTGTAGAGATGTCTTCATTAAGAAGGCAGTGGGAAGTAATCAAATGCAGGATGCTTAATTTTGGTAAACATTCTGTATATGTAATTGTGTATTTTAACATTTATTGTATTATGATTAGTAATCATATTTACTATTTATTTATTTGTCATGTTATTGTTTGTCATGGAGTGTTCAGGAGTGAAGATGGAAAGTTTGGTGTGTTTCTGGGTTCTCTATTCTGTTCCATTGGTCTATGATTCATCCAAGCCAGCATGCATGGGTCTTGCCTGAAACCATCAAAAGAGTTACTTTCCCTATTGTGTTTGCCTGACAATCCTGCAGCATCTAAATGATTTCTATTCATTGAAGTAAAATTGATAAATCTTCTCCATCAAAGCTAGGGGTTGTTGTTGTCTAAAGATTTCTCCACTTTGGGATAGATTTGGATGAAAACACTTGACTCCCCCAGAGTTCTCTCTCTTCAAGAGGGCTACCAAAAAGAAGACCAGACAAAATGAGACCTACTAGCAGAGGGACGGGTAGGTTGTCATTCTCACAAACATCCATGAGAAAAGCTCCAAACAGCTCTCCCGGCCTTGGGGCTGGTGCAGCTGTGCACAGGTTGTCCTGGCAGTATCATCCAGGTCACTGAAAATGCTGTTAATTCATTCCTTTCTATGGCTGCATAGTATTCCATCATAGATATATGTGAATATACATCACAGTTTATTTATCCATTCATTGATTGATGGTCATTTGGGTTGGTTCCACAATTTAGCTGTTGTGAATTGTACTCCCTATAAACATGCATATGCAAGTATCTTTTTCAAATAATAACTTCTTTTCCTCTGGGTAGATACCCAGTAGTGGGATTGATGGCTCAAATGGTAGTTATACTTTTAGTTCTTTAAGGAATCTCCACACTGTTTTCCATAGTGGCTGTACTAGTTTACATTCCCACCAGCAGTATAGAAGTGTTCCTTGTTCGCTGCATCCATGCCAACATTTACTGTTTTTGATTTTTTGATTATGGCCATTCTTGGAGGAGTAAGGTGGTATCACATTGTGATTTTGGGATTTGCATTTCCCTGATCATTAGTGATATTGAGCATTTTTTAAAATATGTTTGTGGGCCATTTGTATATCTTCTTCTGAGAACTGTCTATTCATGTCCTTAGCCCACTTTTTGATGGAATTGTTTTTTTCTTACTGATTTGAGTTTGTTGTAGATTATGGATATTACTCCTTTATCAGATGTATAGATTGTGAACATTTTTTTCCCACTCTGTGGGTTGTCTGTTCATTCTACTGGCTGTTCCTTTTGCTGTGCGAAAGTTCTTTAGTTTAATTAGGTCCCAGCTACTTATCTTTGTTTTTATTGCATTTGCTTTTGGGTTCTTAGTCATGAAATCCTTGCCTAAGCCAATGTCTAGAAGGGTTTTTTCAATGTTGTCTTCTAGAATTTTTATAGTTTCAG
>CAUYQU010098013.1:0-67494 GCA_963574635.1 Cheracebus regulus | reverse complement strand
CTGGCGACCCGTGGGGCTCCTCCACTGGGAATGTCCTGGTCTGTGGGCAGCGAAAATTTATTGGTAAGTGTGGCATCCACTGGCTCTTTGCGCTTTTACTGGGAGCTGCAATCCTGAGCTGCTAGTGATCGGCCATCTTGGATCTGTGGCATGATCCTTTGACCCCCGCTTCAGATTCCCACTGGGCAAGCTGGAATTACAGGCCCCTGTCCAGCATCACAGTATCAGCATCTCTGAGAGTCGGGCCCAGATATGTGCATTTTAGAGTGTCCCTGGATTATTCTTAGGCTCTTTAAAGGATGAGAACCGCAGGCCAGGAGACACATACTCAGATTCTGAAACACAGCAGAAACCCCTAGGTTTGACATGCTGGTTTTCCAAGTGAACTGAATGCATCCTCACTGGGAAACTGCGCAGGTCCTGCCAGCAAATATCCATAAACACACACTTATAACTCTAAACTTGCTAGGCCCAGAGCGTGAACAGCAGCGGCAGTAGCACCTGCTGATCACGGGGCACTTGCCCTGTGCCAAATACTGTGCTATATTGTTTTACTGACGTTAACACATTTAATGATTACTTATGAGGAAGACACCATTATTATTCCTAATTTATAGATGATGAAGCTGAGACTGAGAGAACCGAGCAACTTGTCCTGGGTTACCCAGCTGAGCTATAGCGGCTTCATGTTCTAGGCCAGTGTGACTCTAAGACCTGTGCCCTTTCCATAAGCCAACAGATGGCAAAGGTTTTCAATAATAGTTAACAAAAGGGTGGTGGAGGCTGCAGCATCAGTTGACAATCAGTCTTTGGCTAATTAAAAAAAATTATTTATCCCGACATACCCAGGACATTATGGTGAAGCAAGGCTCTGCAGCCTTTTCTAATCATCTTGATCCCTGAGCAAAACATAGTGTCAGCATTTGTAATGTCATTCAGGCCTTTTTTTCATCTCAGTGAAGAAGGGTCTGAAGATTAAGTTTGGGAGATTGAAATCCAAAGCTCATAGGAACAGATTAAAATGATGCAGAGATATCCTGAATCTGAAGGGAAAAATGACAGGACTGTGCTGGTGGAGCTGCTAAAGGGAGATAAGACACCAACCTCACCTCAGAGGGAGGAGAGAAGGGGAAAGAAGGAAATAGAACAGGGGGAACAGGATAAACAAGGTAGAGAATGGACAGAAGAGGGGGAACAAGGGCAAGGCCAGGTAGGAGGAGGATGAGACCAGGCTTCTCTAAAGGAGAGTGAGACCCAGGCTACTGCCTTTTTTCTTTCTTTCTCTCTCTCTTTTTTAAGTCTTTCAGGGCATTTTTTTTTTTTTTAACTGAGAGGTGGCAAAATTTCTAGTATAGTTTAATGTTTGAACCTGATCATTTAAACTCTGTGCTTGAATATATGACCTCATTTGGAGATCTGAGTCTGAACTTGAGTCTCTTCAAGAAAGTGAGACCCACGCAGGTGTGGTGGCTCATGCCTGTCATCCCAGCTCTTTAGGAGGCTGAGGCCAGAGGATCACTTGAGCCCAGACGTTCGAGACAAGCCTGGGCAACATGGTAAAACCCTGTCTTTACAAAAAAAAAATTTAGCCAGTCATGGTGGCTTGCGCCTGTAGTCCCAGCTACTCAGGAGGCTGCGGTGGGAGGATCACTTGAACCTGGGAGGATCACACCACTGCACTCCAGCCTGGGTGACACAGTGAGACCCTGTCTCAAAATAAACAATGTGAGACCCAGACCCAGATAACTTTCTAGCTCCATGCTTTTCACTCTCCATCCACCTCCAGATTGGTGGCATTCAGAGAGGCTAAAGATGGAGAAGACGCTGATACAGGCATTAAGAAGAAATCTCTTGTGCAGATAGCGAGGGTATGGGAGTCCTCAGTAAGGCTTTTCTTTTTAATGAAAAGCAGCCCCAAATCATTTTCTAACAAAGAGCGGCCTACAAGCCAGGAGCTTGCATGGGTGAATGCTGGCAGGAACTAGGGACTAGACCATGTTCAAGATGGCAGTTCCACCATCCCTTCTCTGCCAACCACATGTACAGTAAGAAGCAGAAAAGATGGCGACGACCAACTGGAAAGCCCATTTACATAAGAAGATTAGAGTAGGGTGACCAGCCTTCCTCGTGTACTATGTAAATGTCATACCTGATCAAACCAATCTATGAGCCCTTTGTAAATCAGACACTGCCTCCTCAAACCAGACTATAACATTCCGCACATTCACCACCCATGGGGCTTTTCCGCTGGGAGACCCCTTTCTCTACAGAAGAAGCTGTTTCTCTTTCTATTCTTCTCTACCTATTAAACCTCTGCTCCTAAACTCCTCCTGTGTGTCTGTGTTGTAGATTTTTCTGGTGCACTACAATGAACCCCAGGGTATATACCCCAGGCAAGGTACCCGCTCCAGCATCATCTTACTAAGGTGATTAGACAGAAAATGGGGACAACCTAAAAGTCACAGCTGAATCGTTCTTTCTACCTTCTGCATGAGTGTAATCATTAAGAGATCAAAAAAGAGCTTTCTATACCTGGAAGGGCCAGGGCACATGGGTTAAGGCCCTGAGCTGTGGAGGTGCTTCTTAGTTAGAATCCCAGCAGACTAGCTACTTTATCTGGCTGAGCTTCCATTTCCTCGTCTGTCAAACAGAGATAAAACTGACAACTACCTCAAAGGGTGAGTGTCATGATTAAATTTAAAAGCATATTTAAAGTTCTTAGGGCACTGTCTGGCTTACTGCACATGCTCAAATAATATTAGTGATGATGACTGGCCCTGTTATGAATTCCGGCACAAAGCCAGGGGCACACGTGAGCATCCCTTAAAGATGGTATGGATCCGTTGATTTGAGGAGGAATCAGGACACTTGATCCTAGTCCTGTCTCACTGACCATGGTGGGAACACAGTCACTTTGCTTCTCTGTGCTTCCATTTTGTTCCTCTATGAAACGGGGATACACTGTCCCTCTGACACACAGGGCCAATGTTTGAAAATGCCTAGAAAAGTATGAAGCAGCATAGAAATAGAAGGTGGGATTTATTTCTATTACTCTCACATCTTACTGTGATAAAGCCAACTATCTTCTGCCAAGCTAAAAAAGTTCTGCCATAGCTAAGAATTCTTACTCTAATTTGCCTTCACCGTCTAGATCTGAATGTTTCAGCCCCTTCTTCCATTGACTCATGACACTTGCAGCAAAGGTACAGATCCACAAGTTCAAGAAGAACATATCTATATATATGCAGAATTTCTAAGCTTTTATCCCTTCACTCTTTTTGTTTCTCAGGCACATCAGAAATGATCCAAATATCTGGAATCATGAAAGGGATGATAAAGATAGAGATGGCTCTGTAGACTGTAAGCAGCCTAGGTTCGGGGACTGGGACTCTGTTGTTGATCACAATGCCCCAGGTCCCCACAGAACCGTTTGGCACATAGGAGACAACCAGTAACTTTGTGGTGGGTTAGTGACTATGGCAGATATCAAGACTATTCACCCCACACACATCCCCAGTTTCACCCATGCTAATGGATCCTAGGCAATGTGCATAGCCTAGAGAATGAATAATGATTGATTGGTAAATCATCTCAGCAATTGCATTCCCCTTTGCCAAGGTCTAGGTATATGACCCAGTTTGGACAATCAAACATAGGAAAGTCTTCTAGTAATGTCTATGAAAGATGCCCTTTTGGATAAAGCATCATATTACAGGAAAAGTCCCATTTGTCACCTGCTTCCTTCCTTCCTATTTGGCCACTTTTTTCTTCCTTTTTTTGGAGACAGTATCTTGCTCTGTTGCCCAGGCTGGAGTGCAGTGCTATAACCAGCTCAACACAGCCTCAAAATCCTAGGCTCAAGGAATCCTTCTGCCTTAGCTTCCTGGTTGGCTAAGATAGCAGGTACATGCCACCACTCCCAGCTAATTTAAAAAAATTTTTTTTTTGGTGGAGATGGGGTCTTGCTATGTTGCCAGGGCTCTTTCTTTCTACTTGGGATGCTTTTGTGTGAGGGCATATCAGAGCTGTGGCAGCCATCCTGCAACCATGAGGGAAGTGCCAACAAAGACACAGAGACCTGACTTCCCGTGAAGCCGCTGAACCACCCCTCCAACAGGCAGCCATTCCCAGTGCTCCAGTAACTAGTGCAGACTCTAGTTATGTGAGATAATTCAGTCTTTACTAATTAAATCATTATTTTTTCGTATTCGCTTCCTTGCAGAAGAATACAATCTTACTGAGACAATGAATGAATGCTTGTTCCTTACAGAAGATCTCCCATTATATCTAAGTATAAAAAACCAGGTAGTTGCCTTTTTACCAAGTTCCTTATTGTGCAACAAAGATGACCACTTAGCCAATCTCCCACATTTCTCTTATAATCTTGGTGTCAAGACATCTTTCTGACACCTTCTGAAGAGATTCATAGCGCCACCCTGACCCTAGGACGTTTCTGCTCTGATTATCTTTTGTCTTTTCTTATTATCACTTTCCGTAGACTAAATATTATATCTTGGTTTGTAATTACTTTAATGAGCCTCTCCCATAAGTAATTGGTCACTATCTTTAAGCCTCTGATCTTCTTGAGCAATTTTATTGATGATGTCAGTAGGCAAAATCACGTGGGGGTAATAGAATCACATAAGCGTAGGCCAAGCTTTGTTCTGATTAGTTAGAAACATTACTTTCTGGTGCAAAGCTACTCCCTCTTTAGGGCTGAAGTTTGCAAACGTTGCTGTATATTCAAATCACCTGAAGAACTTTAAAAACTGATGTCCGTGTCTCTCGCTATGAATCAAATCAGGACCTCGGATGGGAGCCAGGCATCAGTATGTATGTATGTATGTATGTGTGTGTGTATGTATTGATTGATTGATTGATTGAGATGGAGTTTCCCTCTTGTCACCCAGGCAGGAGTGCAATGGCGTGATCTCAGCTCACTGCAACCTCCACATCCTGGGTTGAAGCGATTTTCCTGCCTCAGCCTTCCCAGTAGCTGGGATCACAGGTGCCCACCACCATGTGCAGCTAATTTTTGTATTTTTAGTAAAGACAGAGTTTTACCATGTTGACCAGGCTGGTCTCGAATTCCTGACCTCAGGTGATCTGTCTGCCTCGGCCTCACAAAGTGCTGGGATTATAGGCATGAGCCACTGTGCCTTCCCTAAATTTATTTTTAATTGATAATAATTGCATATATTTATGGGTAAAAGGTGATGTTTTGATCTATGGACCAGGCATCAGCATTTTTTAAGTTTCCCCATGTGATTCCAATGTGCAGCTGAGTTTGAAAACCAATACTTTGGACCAGGACTTCTCAAACTTTAATGTGCACACAAGTGACTTAGAGATCCTAGGTGTTACAAGGTGCATTCTGATTCGGAGAGTTTAGGGTAGAGCCTGGAATTCTGCATTTCTAACATGCTCCCAGGTGATGACAAAACTGCTGATCTGAACCCCACACTTTGAATAGTAAGGGTCTACGTATAAAATGTAAATCTACTGGTAGTCTATTCTAACAGCAGATCTGAACAAACTAAATTCCATTTAGGTCCAACTGCAAAGTCACAGGAAAAGTGATCACTGCAATAAAGTCAAGAGCAGGGGCTATGAGTGAGAGAACTGAGAGAACGGTTGTTTTTGATCTCAGTTTATGGATTTAGGTTGACTAACCATCCCAGTGAAGCCACCTTTGCAAAATTAGAATGGTGAGAGAAATCTGACACAGTTGACCCCTTTTTGCATAGTTGACATATTTTGACCCCATAGTTTCTACAATCCCTTACTGCTCAGGAGTCACATGGCCAGAGATCACAAGGTTTGTGACTTCTCCAGTTGCTCCTATAGATAACATCACTAATGTAGAACCTAAGATCAGTTTTTTTGAAATATTTTTTCAGACTGATCCCACCCAGACTTGTGACTCATGACTCACCTGGTCCTGTGGTCCCACTCAGAGGTAGACTCAGCACACAAGGAAGTTTTCCACACCCCTATGATTTCATCCCCAACTAATCACCAGCACCCATTCCCTAGCCCCCTGCCCTCCAAACTGTCCATGAAAACCCTAACCTTCAAGCCTCTGGGGAGACTAATTCGAATAATAACTCTATTCCCCGTGTGACTGGTCTCATGTCCATTAAATTATTTCTCTACTGCAATGCCATGGTCTCTTTGAACTGGTCTTGTCTGTGCAGAGGGCACAGGAAGAACCCACTGGGTGATGACACTAATTTGACCAGGACTGAGGGGTTTCTGGCATGTGGGACTTTGAGTTTTAAAACTAGGAAAGCCCAGAGAAAACTGAGACAAGTTGGTCACTATAGTTATGGTGCTGTTAGGAGAGCAATAAAGCAGCAAAGCTGTGCACTTTTTGCATTCTGATTCCTCTTCCTGGGGGCAGCAGCTCACTATAAAGCCAGGGGTGTGCTAGGAGAGATGGCTCCTGGAAAAGAAATGCTGAATTGCATGGCTACACCAACAAGAACTTAATGACATGACTCCAGAAGGTCAATAATAGGGCAGATTCTGTGAAAACCCCAGAATGTTAGCCACAGAGAGAAGTCTAGAAAACACAGTTTAGGGCTTTGCTCTAGTATTGTTTTACTGTGGGGCCTGGGCAACTCATGCCCCCTTTCTGAGCCTCAGTTTCTTTGGCTGAAAAATGAGAGTTAAACTGACAGATGTGTGTGGGTTTTTCCTGTGCTTCCACCCCGTTATTTCACATACAATATGGATACTGCATATAACTGCACAACAGTACCTTCTCAGCACAAGCAGAGAGCAAATCCACCTTCTGTTTTGTGAGCAGCCACTTCCAGTGCTCCCCAAACTCCTTCTGGATAGCATTAGTATTCATCTTGTTCAGGGAATACTTCCCTTCACTGTCCTTTGACACTCAGAGAGCTGAGAATTCAGTGCTTTTTTTAAAGGCTGTAACACATCTACAAATCTAAATGAAACTCTATTTCCAGATCCAGCCTTTTGGTTTCGAGTGGCTTCCTCCTTCTGCTCTCACCTCCACTGAAGAGCCCACTTCTCAACTTCCTGTTTTCTTTAGAGAGACAAAGAGTCTCCCCAGCCACCCATTGCTGGATTCCTGTTAACCTTTCATTAAGCCTACTGACAGCTGGCTTCGGCTCTTCATGAGTTAGTTTAACACATTCCCATTTAAATGTGTCCCACCAGGCTTCATTAAGGCTCCTGCCAGGTTCTCCCTTTGCAGCTTTGTCTGCAAATGCAAATCAGATTCTGAGTAAATAGTATGAGAACTAGGGAAGATTGAGCTATAATGGGGTTGGGATTGGAAAGCTATTGATATACTTGGGTTGCTGTGGATCTGAGGACACTGAAGTCCATTTGAGTCCAATGCAGGTCAGTGATACAGAGCCATATGCATGACATCTGGAATTGCAGCCCTCACTGTGAAGTACGGGTAGGAGTTAGAGTGTGGAGTCTTCAATCCTCGTTGAAAACCTGGCTCTGCTACAGGAGGTTGGATGATGTGACCTTGAGCAAGTTCCTTCACCAGCCTCTGCTTGTTTTCTTCGCTCCAAAGCCAAAATAATATACCTGCTTTGTTGAGCTGCTGTCAGGAGTCAATGAGATAAATGCCTTAAAACAGTTAATACAGTACCCAAAATATAGTAGGTGCTCATTATAAATTGATAATATCTATTTTATTTAGCCTAGAAAGGCCATGGTGAAAGCTGAAGAATTAGGTTTCTTTAAATCGAACTTGCGTGCTGCCCAGGATGGCTTTGAGTGCAGCACAACACAAATTGGTAAACTTTCTTGAAACATTATGAGTTTTTTTTGCAATTTTTTATTTTTTAGCTCATTAGCTATGATTAGTGTTAGTGTATTTTATGTGTGGCCCAAGATAATTCTTCTTCCAATGTGGCTCAGGGAAGTCAAAAGATTGGAAGCCCCTGATTTAAATTGTGAGGTTTGATTGTGGATCCACCATATAATCATTAGCTGTAACAGCCACATACTGAATCAAGTTCTTTCCTCATAGAAATGGAAAAACAACACTGATTCCATTCTATTGCATTACTATTTTTTTTTTTTTTTGAAACAAAGTCTTAATCCATTTCCCAGGCTGGAGTGTAGTGGCGTGATCTCGGCTCCCTGCAACCTCCTCCTCCCAGGTTCAAGTGATTCTCCTGTCTCAGCCTCTTTCTTGAGTAGCTGGAATCACAGGCGCCCGCCAACAGGCTTAGCTAATTTTTGTATTTTTAGTAGAGACAGGGTTTCACCATGTTGGCCAGAATGTTCTTGAACTCCTGGCCTCAAGTGATGCGTCGCCTCGGCCTCCAGAAGTGCTGGGATTACAGTTGTGAGCCACTTCACCCAGCCTATTCGATTGCATTTCCCATGTGTGATTCTCTCATTCAGATTCGAAGCTCCTTAAAAGAAGCAATTCTCCCTCCTGGGCCCCACATACAATAGAAGCCAAAGAGTTATTTATAGATGCTAACAATTCACCCTGATTACACAAAGAGGAAATGGGAGGAACAACTATATCCACAGCCTCCTCTGATCAAGGAGTCTCAGTAAAAGAATTATATATTTTAACTAATCTTTTACTAAAACCCACCCCCTACTCCCAGTCTCAACCTGGCTACCTTGTTTTACCCCACAGCCATGCTTTGCTTGCCCAGGAAATTATTTAACTAATTTTAAATTTTAATGTCCTTAAGTGGACATACACACACTTCAATTTATCATGGGCCACATCATCTCCTGTTGACTCCCTCAACTATATCAGCTGCCTGGCCTCTGAAGTCTTTGGAGTTTGCCACCTCTGCCCCAGGCAGAGCTAAATGTGCTGCTTCTGGGTAGGTCTAGGGGCCAAGGGTGAAAAGGGCTGGAAGTGAGGAGATAGAAATCCCAGACCTGTGTTGAAAGAGGGTATCTCCATCACAGCATGGAGAACAGATTAGAGAGGAAAAGGAGTCAAGTTGGAGATTATAGTTAGGAAGGTACTGCAAGAATCCAGGCAAAAAGTGATATCAGCTTAAAGGATAAGGACCTTTAAGCAGCAGGACCTTTGCTGCCGGTACTGGAAGCTCCTGACCCTCTGTCTGGCCAAGCCCACCACCACACAGCCCTGGTAAAAGGGAGATTCTTTTCTTGAACTCTCAATTCATCTGTTGGGAATTACTACACTGCAACATTTCTCAAACTCTAACACGTATCAGAATCATCTGGAGGTTAAAACACAGTCTGCTGGGCTCTACCCCAGAGTTTCTGATTCTGGAGATATGGGGTGAAGGACCAGAATCTGCATTTCTATAAGTACTAGTGATGCTAAGGCTGCTGGTCTGAAGTGCATAGTTTGAGAGCCAACCGGACTAGACCAGCGTTTTTTTATAGACCTTGGTTTTACATTGGAACCAGTTTGAGACATTTTTCAAAAATTCAGTTGCCCAAGTCATATCCCAGACTACTTACAAAAACAATCAAAGGGTAGGACTCAGGAATTGGCATTTAAAAGCTCTCCAGTGGATTGTTCAGCTAACATTGAGAACTACCAGGACAGAGGCTCCTGGAGGCCATTACCAGTTCTACAATAGTATGATTGCTCATGTCAGTGTTTCTTAGTCTGAACAAGGAGTTTCAGAAATATATTTGGGAATTGATTGAAGATAGCCCTTTGCAAAACAGGAAAATATTCATTGAGTTTAAATGTTCTGTTTAGGAGGTATCTGCTGTCTTCTTTTTCTAGTCAGACCCGAGTTGGTAATGACATTGATAATGGCGGTGGTTTTCAAAGATGGATAGGGAGCATGAGAAGTTAGAGTGGGGTGTATCATTAACTTGACGACATACACAAAGCCATCTAGCCCCACTCTGTTTTCAAGATGGGAAAATTCAGGCCCTGAAACTGACTCTAGACCCACTTTCCCCACATTTCTAAATAAATGTTTGAGTTTCGCACACTAGACCAAGTCATTTCAAGTATCTTAAGCTAACAAAAGCCAAGTTGACCTAAGAAAAGAAAAAAAAAAGTTCAGGCACAGTGGCTCATGCCTGTAATCCCAGCACTTTGGGAGGCTGAGGCGGGTGGATCACCTAAGGTCAGGAGTTCGAGACCAGCCTGACCAACATGGTGAAATCCTATTTTTACTAAAAATACAAAAAACTGGATGGGCATGGTGGCAGGCACCTGTAATCCCAACTACTTGGGAGGCTGAGGCAGGAGAATCGCTTGAATCCTGGGGACAGAGGTTGCAGTGAGCTGAGATTGCACCATTGCACTCCAGCCTGGGCAGCAAGAGCAAAACTCCATCTCAAAAACAGAAAAGAAACAACTGCCAATCTGCTGCTCATTGTTTTTATCACTGGGGCCATCATTCTGCCCAACAGCAACTGAACGAGTCAGAAGTCAGGCTGCCCTGGGCCAGTTTCTTCCAAGTGCCCAGGTGGGGGGATTTTTATTAACTGCTGGAACAGTGTTGTGTGAATCAGCAGGACAAAAAATCTATAGGCTTCACCAGCCAAGTCATTAGACTGATTTTTTTCTCTCTTAAATGTAATGTCAAGAGAGCTGAAATCCAAAAGATAGCTACTTTCAGAGAACCACATACTTATTCCATTAATGTTGATATAAACATGCTGGGAAGTCCTTCACAGAAATGTCTTTCAGATACGGCTTACTTTCCACATTTCTACCCAGCCAGAAGCCCCTCTCACTCAGGCACACATGTTTTTTATTCATTCATTCAACAACTATTTGCTTTAATCTCTCTCCCAGGGTTCCTTATGTTAATAATTATTAAAGTTTTAAAATAAACCTGTTGTTACTGAGGAGCACATTTCCATGAATTGTATTTAGAGAAACTTATTTGGATTGCCTTGCTTTCGAATCTAAGCACTGCCCCTGGTTGAATATTGCTGTCATTTACCACATTTTACTCCCATGGACTCTTTTCTGTTTCAAAATTAAATCCTCCAAGCAAGAATTAAGATGTGACACTATGGTCACCTCTAAAGATACTCAAATGTGAAAAGAAAATAATAGAAAATTTAGGAATTTTAGAAGTGAGTCAACATTGGCTGGGCACAGTAGCTCAAGCCTGTAATCCCAGCTTGTTAGAAGGCTGAGGCAGTCTGATTACCTGAGGTCAGGAGTTTGAGGCCTGCCTGGCCAATACAGTGAAACCCCATCTCTACTAAAAATACAAAAATTAGTTGGGCATGGTGGTGGGCACCTGTAACTCCAGCTACTTACTCGGTAGGCTGAGGCAGGAGAATTGCTTGAACCCAGGAGGTGGAGGTTGCAGTGAACCAAGATTTCACCATTGTACTCCAGCCTGGGCAACAGAACGAGACTCCATCACAAGAAAAAAAAAGAAATGAGTCAAAGTTATGGTGTGATTCCTTGTCATTTCCTGCCTTGTTAATGAAGTACAGGCTCTGTGCTACTCCTATCATACTTGCAGTGAGACACTGAACTCTGAAAGCTGGGCATAAAAGGAGAGATACAAACACATACAAGATGAAGGTAATTAGGGTAACAAAAGGACCAGAAATTGCATCCCAGAAGCAAGTAACCTTGGAGAAACACGAGGTTCTCCTTCCAATACCTGAAGAGTTAACCGCTCTCCGGTACATCCCAGCATGCTTAGAGCAATAGCAACATTAATGGAATAAGTACATGGTTCTCCAAAGGTAACCATCTTTTAGATTTCTACTCTCTTGACATTACCTTTAAGAGAGAAAAGAAATCAGTCTTACTACTTGACTGATGGCGGCTATAGAATTTTTGTCCTGTTCACACAACACTAGCCCTTAATAAATACATGTTCTGTATAGGCACAATGAATTTAACTAGAATCCATAGGCAGAGGTCATCAGGAGATAGATTTTGCTTTAAATATTTCTGAATCTCGAACTTCTCTGAGATTGAATGGACTCCCTTGGGTGAGGTAAGGAGTTCACCATCACTGAAAGTGTTCTAGTATAGTATAAAAGATCACTTCTACAGAGATGATTAAAGCATGGACAGAGAAGGTATGGTCTCTAAAGTACCTTTCATTTGTGAAACTAAAGCAAGACTGGATCAATGACATCCATGGGATAAGTGAGTCTTTTTTATGAAACAACAATAAAAAAATAAATCTACTAAGATTTATTTTGACACTTCAATTGTCATGCCCCCATTCTCAATTCTAAGGAAAAGTAGCACGTTAGAGGGTGAAAAGGCCATCTTCATCTTCGCTTCCATGCCGTGTGTCACTGAGGACATTTTTACTATCTTCAGTGCTGCCTAGCCTGTAAACAGAAGAGAGAGGCTAATAATGGAAACACAAGACTAGAAAACAAAACAAAAGACAGATGCTGCTAAGTTACCATCCAATTACCCTTAAAGTTTAAAGGGCTCACAGTTCATTCAGTTTAAGCTCTACATTTTACAGATGGGAAAACTGAGGCTGCCGGGGAAAAGGAATTTCTGCCAATCCATTATAATAAGGAGATAAAAAAATTTCTTAGCAAAATCCAAAATCATGATTTAATACATTTATTTACCAAAAGGTCTCTAAGTATGACCTTGAAAGGTCACCTTGCTGGGTGTCAATTTTCCTACTTGTTAATACATATCACACTATTAATGCAATTAATTAGTGAAGGCAAGGCCTTCACTGATAATTTATACCAAGTCTTTTCATTTCTTTTCCAAAAGCTATAGAATAGGACAGATGGCTAAAATCCCCTACTAGAGAATCTTCAAATACTGTTTTTAAAAAGGCCCCAAAATAAAAAGCTGTTCCCATGATCTAATTGGGCAGAGGAACCAACTCCCAGGAATAATATTCTACATGCTTTTTTCATTTTCCATATTGCCAACTCTCCTCACTAAACTCCAGTTTAACAATGTCCTCTTAAACTAATTTACCCGTAGGTAAACAAAAAATTTCAAACAGAATAGAGTGCCGTATCACCTTCTTTCCTTTGCATGCTATGCTTCTATTAATGCTACCTGCCTTTGTATTGGCATTTTGCTCAGACACAGTGTTAACCAAGACACAGGTTAATGTGAGCTAAATCTGCACAACTTTTTCAATTCTAATATCACATCTTTCCAACTCTATGTTTAATCAGAACACAAGCTTAAGTCATTAAACCACTGAGTAGCAGCTAATCATTTGTAACAGCTTGTACAATCATTACAACCACCATTCATGCAAGATAAATTACCTCGTGTGCCTCTGCAAACAATTGATTTCCATGAGTTTCTCTGAAAAGACAAGGCCGCAGTGTGAGCAGAGTGGCTGTGGTGGATAGAACATGCAAAATGCTGGGAGATTTCCAGTGCTGCCTCCCAAAAAGCAGACATAGGCCAAAGGTGAGAACCAGCGGCTGGCTTTAACAGAAAGAGCCATTCCCTTTCCAGACTGCAGTCAGTGCTCATCAATTACAATGTTGTTCCAACATGTGGGCAATGGAGTTAAGCTATTTCATTTTGAGTCATCTGCCTATCCAGAATTCAAATACCCACTTGGGTTTTTAAATACTTCTTTACGAGACACACTCAGAATTTTCCAAAACTGTAACCACGCCTTTGTATGAAGGCTAACAGCAGGATTCCAGTAAATTTTAAATTTCCTTTTGCACCTGGGGCAGGTGTTGAACTATACAAGTTTTGCTATTGTTCAAATCAGCTGAGATGGTTACTAGTCTCATCTTCTGATGTACTTCCTTAAAACAGCTTTTGTTAATGAGTACAGACCAAGTTATCTCCATTTTACCACAGTACCAGGTGCCATATGCCTATAATTTGTATGAAAACCATAAGCTCTGTTTCATGGCTGTTTTTGTAGTGTTTTAAAACTTTTGGGGGCAGGGGTGGGGTGGAATGGAGGTGCAAGGTCATGAAGCAGCTTGAGAATTTAATGAAAACTATAGACCTTGTCCCTTGAAAAATGTAGGCATAAACATATAAGTGCTTTTGCACACGATTTGAAAGGAATCACATTATCCTTGAAGCCATCTGTGACTTGCTTTCAGAGAACACATAAGACAACCAGAATCAGGCCAGGCGTGGTGGCTCATGCCTGTAATCCCAGCATTTTGGGAGGCCAAAGTGAGTGGATCACCTGACGTCAGGAGTTCCAGACCAGCCTAGCCCACATGCGGAAACCCCATCTCTACTAAAAATACAAAAATTAGCTGGGTGTGGTGGTGAGCGCCTGTAGTCTCAGCTACTTGGGAGGCTTAGGCAGAAGAATCGCTTGAACTCAGGAGGTGGAGGTTGCAGTGAGCTGAGATTGTGCCACTGCACTCCAGCCTGAGCAACAGAGTGAGATTTCATCTCAAAAAAAAACAAAAAAGAAAACCAGGAATCATTCGTGGTCTTCTGCCTGCAATAATCCTAGCCAAAAGAAGAGACAAGCTAAGGTTTTCTCAACCATAGAACAAAGATAGTGATGATAATACTTTCCTCTTAAGGCAGTAATAGGGATAAAATGAATTAGGCATGTCAAGAGTATACCATCAGGACTGGCACAGAAACGTCCAATAAACGAAGGGGCTCTTATTCTGCTTTTCTTTTCCAAAATGTCAACTCTACCAGGAGGTTAATACACAGAAGCATTAGCAGCTTGTGGAGCATGAGCTTACCTGTTACTTCCATGGCTGGGATGGGGATGTGACAAAACTGAACCTCTTTGTGGAGAGATAAAGGGAAAGGAAGTGGAGAAAACTCCAGATCCTCCTACAGTCATCAGGGTTCTGAAGTGCTCCATCACCTGGCCCTCCCTCCTTACCTCTGAAAATAAATGTCACAAGCAATGCCAACAGCATAAATCCCAAGGAGGTGACGATGATAATCAGTAGTTGGGAGGTGAGTATTTCATTCTTCGTGGGTGTGGGCATTCCATCCATCTGATGCGACACAGGCAAGGAGAGGTGCACAGTCACTGCTAGACTCCACCCTCACAGGACGACATCCCCACCCAAGGGTACCTTACAGCCACCAGCAGTTTCTACCCATTTCACAACCTTTTCAAAAAATCTCTGAAAACTAAAACACGTTACCCATATCCCAAAATTTTCCTAAGTGTTAGACATCGGGCATAAGGGGCTGTGGGCCTCAGGGGTCTGAGGATAAAAAGTAACTGTTGTGAGCTGTGTTTTCCATGGTCAAATCCCTTTCATGGCCACTGCTCAAATCCTTTGAGCTCTGCCTAGCCCTGTGCTGCTCTTTTCATGGCTGACTTAGGCTTCTAGAGAAAACAGGATTAAAGAGAAAATGAAACTTAATTTCACATTTTTTACAGCAGTGGTTCTCGAAGTCTACATGTGGAGCTCATGAGAGCAAAATGACTTTCATGGGACATTTTTGCCATTTTTCCCGTCATTCTCTCATGAGATATACAGTAGACTTTCCCAGAGGCTATGTGCTGTGTGATGTCATTGCTCTCACTGATACAGAATGTGGAAAGCAGAGATGAGAATCCCTCTGTCTCCTATTAAGTCAGATATTAATGAGATTTGCAAGAAATGTAAAACAATGCCATTTTTCTCACTAATTTTTTCACTCATTTTTCTCAGTAATATTCTTTTGAAAATAGAGTTAGTTGCTATTAAACATGTTATGTTAGCACAAAGTGGGCTTGTTGTTTTTTTAAATGAATTGATTTTTAAATTTTTAAAAAATACAGGCATGTGTATAACAAACTTGCACATGTACCTGAACCTAAAGGAAAAGTTAACATTTTTTTTATTTTAAAAATGAGATGGTATCTCGCTATGTTCCCAGGCCCGGGCTCAAGTGATCCTCCTGCCATCATCACCTTCCAAAGTGCTGGGATTTAAAAAAAAAAAAATTTTTTTTTTTTTGAGACCAAGTCTCGCTCTGTCACCCACGCTGGAGTGCAATGATGTGATCTCAGTTCACTGCAACGTCTGCCTCCCAAGTTCAAGCGATTCTCCTGCCTCAGCCTCCCAAATAGCTGGGGCTACAGGCACGCACCTCCTTGTCCAGCTAATTTTTGGGTTTTTATACAGATGGGGTTTCACTATGTTGGCCAGGTTGGTCTTGAACTCCTGACCTCAAGTGATCCGCCCACCTCAGCCTCCCAAAGTGCTGGGATTATAGGCATGAGCCACCACACCTGGCCTAAAAAAATTTTTTAATTGCAAAAACGTCTCCGTATTTTCTGCTGAACAGTTTAGACAATCAAAAACAAAACAAAGTCTCAGTTTTAAGAAACTGATTTTTTTTTCTTTTGTAGAGACATGGTCTCGCTCTTGCCTAGGCTAGAGAGCAGTGGCAATGATTACAGCTCACTGCAACTCTGAACTCCCGGGTTCAAGCAATCCTCCCACCTCAGCCTCCTGGGTGTCTGGGACTACAGGCAGGTACCACCATGCCTGGCTTTTTTGTTTTTTAATTTTTTGTAGAGACAGGGTCTTACTATCTTGCCCAGGCTGGTCTCAAACTCCTGGGCTCAAGCAATCCTCCCGCCTCAGCCTCCCAAAGTGTGGTTACAGATGTGTACCACTAGACCCAGACTATTATTTTTTTTGAGACAGGGTCTCTCTCTTTTGCCTGGGTTGTAGTGCAGTGGCACAAACAAGGCTCACTGCAGTCTCAACCTCCTGGACTCAAGTGATCCTCCCAGAAGTAACTGGGACTACAGGTACATGCTACCACACTTGGCTATTTTTTTTATTTTTATTTTTGTAGAGATGGGGTCTTGCCATGTTGCCCAGGCTAGAAACTTGAGTTTCAAGAGCATAAAATGACCCTGTGAGAGCCCCCACTGCTGGTAACATGTTCAAGGTGGTTCAGAGGACCATGGGGCTGGCCAGCCTGAGCCTACTCACCTTCAAAGTCTATGCAGCACCAGAAAAGGACTCCCCTCCCCCAAAGCCCATGAAGATTTATGAGCTTTTACTCTACTCAGTTCTCAAGGGCCAATCTAAACATGTGGAGGAGTCAAGGACCCAGCTTGAGAAAAGCATCTCTCAGCTTTGACATTGTCATGAGCTATATACATGTTGGTGTCAGGAAAGGTACTCCCAAATGAAGCCCAAGATATAAAGTTTGGTTCAGTGGGGGTGAGACAGCTATGAATATCTCCAAAATGCACCTGCTGGATTTTTTCCAGGACTAGGTGTTATCGGTTTGGTTGGCCTTGTTGGACTTGTTTTGGCTAGCAGCTCAAAAATAAAGAAGCAGGTATTTCCACCTGGTTTCATGGCATTAGCAGCTTCTATCCATTGTCTACAACAACCCATTGAATTTGTGCAGGTCAGAAAGGAGACATTATATGACCTGGGTTTACAAGGATACATAGTCATGGAAGATTTTTGGAAGAAGAACTTTCTAAAGCCAGGAAATGTGAGGAATTCATCTGAAAACAAGTAGAAAATTCCATTTGCTGCACATTTTAGTCAGTTATAGGTAAGCAATAGAAACTTCATATAGTCAATCAGTATTTTTCCAAAAACATGGCAGAGAAGTCAGTATTGAATGTATTAAACTGACTTTCTTCTCCAGGAAAAAACTATATTAGGCCTGTGTTATCTTGGGAAATGCCATCCTACAAGCAAATGAATCCGAAATCCTTTCACTTAGATATAAGCCACAAGCCTTAGAACTCCCTGTACTCATGTTGCTATTTACATACACAAGTAAAATCCAAGTTAAAAACAAAAAGAGTATAGGGCAGCCACGGTTGCTCATGTCTATAATTCCAGTACTTTGGGAGGCCAAGATGGGTCGATCATTTGAGGTTAGGAGCTCAAGACCAGCTTGGCCAACATGATGAAACCCCATCTGTCTTAAAAATACAAAAAATTAGCTGGACATGGTGGTGCACGCCTATAATCCCAGCTACTTGGGAGGCTGAGGCAGGAGAATCTCTTTTATTTATTTATTTATTTATTTATTTATTTATTTATTTATTCTGAGGTGGAGTCTAACTCTGTTTCCAGGCTGGAGTGCAGTGGCATGATATCAGCTCACTGCAACCAAGGCAGGATAATCTCTTGAACCCGGGAGGCAAAGGTTGCAGTGAGTCAAGGTTGTGCCACTGCACTCCAGCCTGGGCAAAAGAGTGAGACTATATCTTAAAAAAATAATGGAGTATAAAGGGACCCTAACACCAAAAAAATTGAGAGGTGCTGCTCTGCAGGCAGGCATTGAGGCATCTTGCCGGGACTATGCCATCTCCATTGACCAGGCTCTGCTTTCTCCCTCTCTCCTTGTTCCATTCTCTAACACACAGTGGGCACAGCAACCAGGGCAGGATAACAGATAGTGTCTGAGAGAGAGATGGGGAAGAAGAAAGAGGGGATGGGAGACCTTCACTTATCCCTTATAGACATCTGTACTGCCTGAAGCTTTCACTTAAAGTCGCTTGAATCACTTTTGTAATAATAAAAATAAACAAAGGGTACCCTCAGAAAATAAGAGGAATATTGATATCAGATGTTGATTCTCAGTATGTCATGAATCCTGGGCCATGAAGAAGGAAAACACAATGATCTTGCATGTTTTTTAATGTTTTCTTCTTTTTGCTTTTCAAAGCATCAGCACATACAGAAGTAACAATCAAGGTTATTTCTGCCAAGAGTCCAAGTCTACAAATTCTTGGGCTATTTCATAATCATTGCAATTAATTTTGCCACTTGGCAATATCCTGCTTTTCCTAGTTCGTTTCTGCAAACTTCTACTGTTGATTGGTTTTTTTTCTTGAGACAGAGTCTCGCTCTATCACCCAGGCTGGAGTGCAATGGCGCAATCTCGGCTCACTGCAACCTCTGCCTCCTGGGTCCAAGCGCTTCTCATGCCTCATTCTTCTGAGTAGCTGGGACTACAGGCATGTGCCACCACGCCCGGCTAATTTTTGCATTTTTAGTAGAGATGGAGTTTTGCCGTATCGGCCAGGGTGATCTCAAACTTCTGGCCTCAAGTAATCTGCCCGCCTAGGCTTCCCAAACTGCTGGGATCACAGGCATGAGCCACCATGCCCAGCCACTACTGTGGATTTGTATAATTTAAGTGATATACTTCGAATACTTCACAGATGTTTTACCTGTCCTGTTTTTGTTGTTGTGTTTTGCTCAGGAACTACTCTCTCAGATGCTAGGAAAGAAAAGAGAAGAAAATGGTTATATATCTGGTGGGGAAATAAAACATCACATCCTGAAACAGGTAATTAAGAGCCCATCTGGAACTGCAGCTGATGTGTTTAATCATTTAATCCTGTCTTTTTGTATAATCTATTTATGCATATTTAGTTTGATATGGTTTTAATGTAAAGTTTATCTGCTATCCAATATTATCCCCCCGAAACATCTCCATTTTACAGATAGGTAGAGTCAGGCATTGGGCCAGCAGGCAGTTGGCTCTAATTTTTCTGTAGGCCTCAGCAATTCATTCAGGATTTTTATCCAGCAAGAAAATTCATCACTTTTCTAGTTAGCAAATATTTATTGAGCACCTATTATAGGCTACACAGTGTGATAGCTCTACCTTGGACCTCAAAGAATTTACAGCTTAGTGCAGAAAACTGAATGTAAATAGTTGAAAACATAATTAGTTATGAGTACAAAATTCTGGGAAAAAACAGTATACGATAGTATAGGGACATATCAGGAGGATGGCAGACTTTTCTGGAGGGTCAAGAAAAACTTTCTTTGAGAATAGGAGCTTATGCTGAGAAGTGGAATCAAGTATTCAAAATCTATAGTTGAGTTACAAGGGAACCATACTAAGAATCTACCAAGTGATAAGCACCGTTCTGGGCACTAAGAATATTGTAAGACTGTGGCATGGCCCCTACCCTCAAGAAATGTACAGTCCATTAGAGAAGAGAAATGGAAAGATGATTTCAGCCTAACAGGCCAAAGACAGTGATGGAGCACACACAGGCTGCTGGAAGAACAGGTAGAGGGAGAAGCATTCAGCTCAACATTGTAGTTCATTGAAAGTTTTATTAGAATAAAGTTTCATGAGGACAGAGTCCCTGTCTGCCTGTTCACCACTGGGACTCCAATATCGCCTGGCATATACTTGGTGCTCAATCAATGTTTGTTGAATAACATTTGAGCTGAGTTAAGGTCGTGTAAGAATTAACCAGGCAAAGAATGGTGGCAACCGTGTTTCAGGTGGACAGAACAGCAACAGCAAAGCTGTGCAAGCAAGAAAGAGCATGGTCCCCATGTCAGATGGCAAGCAGCCGTGAAGATGTGAATGAGGGGTGGGAGCTGCAGGAGATGAGACTGAGGTGGGCAAGAACCAATCAGCGAGGGCCTTTGTTTCCTGATGGCAAGTCTCCGTTGGATTCTGTAGGCAATGGAAAACCACAGAAACATTTAAGCATGATAGGGTCCAGTTAGGACGATAAGGGAACAGCCAAGATGAGAATTATCATGTAATTCCACGTCTGAGATTCAGAGCTAGGAAAACTGAAAAGAGAGACAGATTTCAGAAATGCTTAGATGGGAGAACAACAGGATATGGAGGTTGAATGTGGGAATGAGAAAGAGAGAAACGTCTTTGATACCTCACCAGTTCCTACTTGAGACACCTGGCCATTGCCTGAGCTGCCCACTAAGACTGGCAACGGGGGAAGGAGTGGAGAAGGCCAAGTCTGGGAGAAAGGTGTTGAGTTCACATTTACAGTCACTGAGTGACTGTGGGGTACATGCAAGCACAATCCTAACAAGCAGGTTGATGCATTTGAATCTCAATCAAATGCAGGAAAAGGGTGCAGTTGGAAATACTGTTTTGGGAGTCATCAGTATCCAGGGAGCAGCTGACCTCCTCAGAGCATATAAGAAATCCAATGGCTGCATGTTCAGAGAGAAGAGCAGGGATCCTGGAAAACATTGGCATTCAAAAGTAGGCAGAGGAGATGGAGGAGAAAAACATGTGAAGAAATGGTCAGAAAGAGCAGAAAGTAAGAGCAGTGTCAGAAGCTGGGTCAAGAAAGTAAACATCCAGGAGGGATGTAAAGTCATATGTACAATAAAATCTTAAAGCAGAAACAGAACTTAAATAAAACACACAGGGAGAAGGCCTAGATATAATAAATACCTAAGCTAATAATTAATGAAATTAATTATTATTTTTCTCCAAGCTTCCTTTGTACTTAAGGCAAAAGGATAAATGAGGTAGATTTTGTAAGGCTCATAATTTGGTATCAGAGAGCTTATTTGTTCATCAGGAAAGAAACTTATTAAATGCCCAGTAACATAAAATTCCAAGAGGAAATTCAGCATGTTTTCATATTCTAGAATTAAGTTATTGTTGTTTTTCTCTCAGCAGTTATCCCCCAAAGCTGAAAATTGCAGGTAAGAATTCAAAACTCCTACCTCTGTTCTGTCAAAATCCTGTTGTATTACAATCATTTGTGATGAATAAGCCTGAAATTGAAACCATCAAAGGGAAAAGCCGGCCTGGGTCAGTTTTGTCAGAGCTAATCTTTATTTTAAATTGGAATTGTCTAATGGGAGAGACATTTTGCAAACACAAATGCTGCTGCGTGATACTAAACAGCATTTTTTTCCTTCTTCTTTTTATGAAGATGCTAAAAGCCCAAATGGGAAGCACTCCAAGGGCTACAGGGTTGTACACAGAATGGCAACACTGAGCATAAGCTGATGGTGATTTTTCTTCCTTGTGAAAAGTAGCCATGCCAGTGGCGAGGGGATGGGGGTTACACAAGGCAAAACTACTGATTTCCAGGTTGTCTGTGTTCCTTCAGCCCTCACACTCTCATGGCCCTGAGCTCTGACACATGTACGTTGAGACAAAGGCAGGGACCTCCCAGAACTTGCTAGTAAAGCAATTCTGCAAGAGGGAAGTGTAATGAGTAGCATCGTATCACTACCCCTCTCCCCACCAAATCACATCTACCCAGAAACTCAGACTGTGACGTTGTTTAGAAATAGTATCTCTACAGATGTAATTAGTTAAACTCGAGAGGAAATCATTCCACATTTAGGGTAGGCCCTAAATCTATGATTGGTGTCCTTAAGAGAAGGGGTCACAGAGAGACACACAGAGAAGGTCATGTGAAGATGGGAGCGATTGGAGTAACGCTGTCGTAAGCCAGGGAATCCCTGGAGTACCAGAAGCTAGGAATAGGCAAGGAAGGGTTCTCCTCTAGAGCCTCCAAGGAGAGCATGGCCCTGCTAACCCCTTATTTCAGACTTCTGCCTTCCAGAACCGAGAGAGAATAAAAAGTTCGGTTGTTTTAAGTTTGTAGTACTTTGTGTCATGGCAGCCCCAGGAACTATGTTCAAAGGAATCAACACACAGACAACGAAAGTGGCCTTAAATGGGGGTAACCAACCTAAAAATAAGTCAGAAAATGGGTGCTGAGCACTGGTAAGACCAAATTCAATGAAAGATCCTAATATTAAACTCCAAAGAGTATAAATCTAATATCATATTATGAAAATTCCATCGAACATTATTCATTTATTTATTTTTGAGACAGAGTCTCACTCCGTCGCCTAGGCTGGAGTGCAGTTGTGCGATCTTGGTGTCCTGCAACCTCTGCCTCCTGGATTCTCACATACAGAAATACAGCATTATGTATATTTAAATATTCTCATGCCTCAGCCTCCCAAGTAGCTGGGATTACAAGTGTGAACCACCAATTTTTTGCATTTTTAGTAGAGATGGGGTCTTGCTTATTGGCCAGACCAGTCTCAAACTCCTGGCCTCAAGTGATCCACCCACCTTGGCCTCCAAAGTACTGGGATATAACAGGTGTGAACCCGGCCTCTCATTGAACATTTAATCCTCACAAGCAACCCTATTAGGTAGACATTATGCATATTGCCAGTGAAAAAGCTGAAGCCCATGGGGTTGAGCAATGTGATCGAGGTTGAACAGGTGGTAGTGGTGTAAGCTGGGATTTGAACCTGTCTGACTGACATAAATATGCTGTTAACAACCTCATTATATGGAGCTCAAGTGCCTTGTACCCTATAAATAGCATGTCCTACTGACAGAAGGAAGGAATGTTCAGGACAGTGATTGGCACCGAATCTAGAAAAAGGAAGGTCCAGGACAATGGTCTGTAAAGAGGGCTTGGTACCCACCATGAGTGTACTAAGCAATCCACTGGCTGTGGGGAAAATGACATCTTCTATTTACATTTATTTATACCTCATCTTTTAAACATTGTCCAGAAGGATATATTCATAATGCACAGAACAAATTGGCAAACAAACATAAATAAGCATCTTAATAACAAGAATACATTATTTTTCATCAGAACACATTATTATTCTGGTCTAGAGAAAAGGAAGGAGTCATTTGTCTCTCAAATGTAGTTTGGAGACTGTGGTCAGCAGAATAATGACACTCAAATATGTCCATGTCCTAATCTTCAGAAACTGTGAATATGTTCTCTTACAGGGCAAAAGATTTTACAATGTCATTAAGGATCTTGCGATGGGAAGATTATCCAGGGTTATCTGGTGGGCCTAATGGAATTATAAGGGTCCTTAGGAGGAGGCAGCAAGAAGGTTAAAGTCAGAGAATGTGTGATAAAGGAAGAAGAGTTCACAGAGAGAGATATTTGAAGATGCTATGCTGCTGACTTTGAAGATGAAGGAAGGGGTCACAAGCCAAGGAATGCCTCTAGAAGCTAGAAAAAGCAAAGAATCAAATTATCCCCTAATAAATCCAGTAGAAATGTAGCCCTACCAACACCTTAATTTTAGAACTTCTCCCCTTCACAACTATGAGATAATAAATTTGTGTGTTAAGTCAGTAAGTTTGTAGTCATTTGTTATAGCAGCAACAAGAAACTAATACAGAGACAGTGATCTCTAAGACCTTCCAAAAGAACGTTGGCTCTGGGACAGGAACAAGAGTTGTACGAAAGATTGACTTTTCATGTTAACATTTTTTGTATGCTTTGTACTTTTCTCCTTGTGTATGTATAATGTATCTTAAATTAATTAAAATGTAATAACAACAAAAGAATTGTAACATTAACTCCACTTTTTCTGAGTTCATGGATTCACCAAACCTTCTGGTTAATATTAGATTTTTCTACAGGATGAGAATGCATTTACAGGAGGAGTATCAGTTAGAGCTCTTGGCAGCTAGAATTCTCACTGTAAGCTAGTAAATTGGCTTTCTAGCTTGTATTTTGGACTCTTGAGTTTTTGGTAGGCATGGGCACTCTGGTAAAGTGGAATTCCTGTAACACTTAACCTTAGATCTTGGAGTTCTGCCAAGTGCTTGGTCCTCAGCCTCCCTCACTGTGGTATCCTGGGACTCTGCCATCACTAAGTATTTATCTCAACTTTCCTGGCTGTGTGATCTCAGCCAAGATACTTCCCTTCTCTGAGCCATAGTTCCTTCATCTGAAAATGCTAAATATTTCACCAACTGATCTCCTATATCCTTTTAAACCTTTCTAATTCTGGATGTCTTTTTACAAATAATTTTACTGAGAAAATTATTTCACACTATTCTTTTAAAAGGATACAAAACTATACTTAATATAGGGAATAAGTATGCAAATATTTAAAAATATATACAGAAATACAATAACGTATTTTTAAATATTTGCATACTCATCCCCCAAAGAAAACTAAAAAGAAACATAAAGACTAAATACATCTGCTTTCAAGTGGAAATACCAAGACAATTAAAATTATTCTTCCTAGTACCATTTTATTTTTGTCTAATTTCTAAATTTTCTCAAATGTGACTTTTTAATGATTATATATATATATATTGAGATTATATATATATATTGAGAGGGAGGTTTACTCTTATTGCCCAGGCTGGAGTGGATGGCACGATTTTGGCTCACCGCAACCTCCACCTCCCAAGTTCATGCAATTCTCCTGCCTCAGCCTCCCAAGTAGCTGGGATTACAGCCCAGCTAATTTTTGGTATTTTTTTTTTAGTAGAGACGGGGTTTCTCCATGTTGGTCAGGCTGGTCTCGAACTCCCAACCTCAGATGATCCACCCACCTCACCCTCCCAAAGTGCTGGGATTACGGGTGTGAGCCACTGCACCCAGCCTAATGGTAAAATATTGTTTGTATCATATGTTAATCACTGGAAACTCCGGGTTGCTTGAGACAAGAGCTAACTCTTGGGGTGTGTATCCTTTCTCTGAAGCAGTGTCAAAGTGACCTTCTATGTGAAACTTTAAAGACAGGTGTTAGAAACCCAGTAACCCACAGCCAAAAATGGGTTAGAATGATGCTATTAAAAAAGAACACCCTCTAGATCCAAAAGTACTGACATGGAAGCTGCCCAATAGATATATACTGCTTGTTTTTATAAGTCAAAAGAATTTTTAAGAGTGAGTACATATAAAAACTGACAAAGGCCTACTAGGGTTAATATATTAGTTAACTGTATTTTGCCAGCATTGGTTTCCTGGCTTGGACAATGTACTATAATTATGTAAGATGTGATCGTTGGGGGACACTGGAGGAAATACAGGAGAAACTTACTGTAGCTTTTTTGCAAGTTCTTGTGAGCCTAAAATTATTTTAGAAAAAGCTTTAAAGAAAATGGTTTGAGAGCTGGGCATGGTGGCTCACACCTGCAATCCCAGTACTTTGGGAGGCCAAGGTGGGCAGATCACCTGAGGTCAGTTCAAGACCAGTCTGGCCAACATGGTGAAACCCCGTTTCGACTAAAAACACAAAAATTATCCAGGTACGGTGGCGGGCATCTGTAATCTTAGCTACTCGGAAGGTTGAGGCAGGAGAATGACTTGAGCCTGCGAGGCAGAGGTCGCAGTGAGCCGATATCATGCCACTGCACTCCAGCCATTGCACTCAGGGTGACTGAGTGAGTCTCTGTCTCAAACAAAAAAAAGAAAATGGTTTAAATATCAGCCATTCCACATCGTTCTATCACATATATGAATGGTATATAACAGCTTTGTGGTAGATTTGTTGAATGAAATGTAAAGTGAGTTGAAAAGAACATAGAATGATTTTGAAAAGAAAAAAATTGAAAATTTTTGTGAAAAATAATGATCTATCATTATGAGGAAAATTAAAAGACCAGGCAAGGATGGTGACTCACACCTGTAATTCTAGGAATTTGAGAGGCCAAGACAGAAGGATTGTTTGAGGCAACAAGTTTGAGACCAGCCTGGGAGACATATCAAGATGCCCTCTCTACAAAAATTTTTTAAACAAATTGGCTAGGCGTTCTAGGCTGCTGTGGGCTATGATTGGACCCCCGCACTACAGCTTGGGCAACAGAGTGAGATCTTGTCCCTAAAAAAAGAAAATGAAAGTCTGAAAAATGAAAGGATACTTCACTTTACAAACTGTGACAGTGATAATCTCTTTATCTGTTCATGGGTGAGAGGTTTTGTTTTGTTTTGTTTTTGAGACAGAGTCTTACCCTGTCTCCCAGACTGGAGTGCAATGGCACGATCTCGGCTCACTGCAACCTCTGCCTCCCAGGTTCAAGTGATTCTCCTGCCTTAGCCTCCTGAGTAGCTCGAATTACAGGCTGGTTTCGAATTCCTGACCTCAAGGAGCTGTGATCTGCCCACCTTGGCCTCCCAAAGTGCTGGAATTACAGGCATGAGCCACTGTGCCCAGCCGAGAGTGTTGCTTGAGGTACAAGCAGCTTTCATTTCATGTGTTTTAACTTTTTGTGTGTGACTACAGGTATTTATTCTGTAACCTGAAAAATGAAGTTTAAATGTTAAAACTGTAGCATAAAACTCCCACCTTCACCTTTAAAGGACTTAAAATCTGGTAAGGTAGGAGGTAATGTCTAGTACATGTTCTGGAAGAGCACTGTAGAAACAATTTCACATCTGCCCTTTCTAAGGAACCTGTCTTGTGTCTGGAAGGTATAGATCAAAAGTTTGCAAACTATAGCCTGAGGGCCAAATCTGGTTCACTATCTGTTTTCATACAGCCTGGGAGGAGATAAGATTAATTTTCACAGTTTTATATAGTTGGGAAAAATCAAAAGAAAAATTATAAGTCATAACACATGAAAACTCTATGAAATTCAAAGTTTAGTGTCCATAAATAAGGTTTTCTTGAAGCACAGTTGCACCCATTTGTTTATCTATTGTCTATGGCTGATTTTGCTTCAGTAGCAGAGTTGAGTAGCTACAATAGACATGCTGACAGTATAGCCTGCAAGGCCTAAACTATGTACGTTCTGGCCCTTTACAGAAAACGTTTGCGGATCCCTATTGGTCTACTGTGCCAAAACAACCCCCATGGTGTCAAGGAATTAAATTTAATTGTAAGAGCCTTGGAATTTAGGGCGCTGATAGACTTCCCTTTCAACATGGCTATGCTTATGGTGGTACACCAGAACCTGCTCTTTCTCTCTCAGAACTGTGCTATATGCAGTTCTAAAATGGCGTTAAAATTTTAAACAAGATGTTTTAAGAGTCGACTTTCAATATCATTCCTGTTCCCATCCTATTCCTAGAGACTTGTGTTAAAATCAGCAGAGACTTTCTCTTGGAATACATTTATTGAGCACTTACTATGTGCCAGGCACAGTTATAAGCATTTCATATAAATTATAATTTTTCGTTTAAACTTGATACAGGGTCTTGCTCTGTTGCCTAGGCTTGAGTGCAGTGGTGCAATCATGACTCACTGCAGCCTCAACCTCCTAGGCTCAGGGTATCCTCCCACCTCACCTCTGCTTCTCAAATAGCTGGGACTACAGGTGTGTGCCACCACACCCAGCTAGTTTTTAAATATGTTTTTTTGGTAGAGATGGAATTTTGCTTTGTTGCCCAGGCTGATCTCGAACTCCTGGGCTAAAGTGATCCTCCTACCTTGGCTTCCCAAAGTGCTGAGATTACAAGTGGGAGCTACCATGCCTGGCCAAACCATCACATTTAATGCTTATAAACTCATTTTACAGATGTGTAAACTGAGGCTGAAAGAAGTTGCATCGATTGCCCAAGGTAACACAAACAATTACAGGAAATTTGAATCCAACTCTGAATGACTCAAAAAAAAAAAAAATGTTTGTAATGAGTCTGACAGAAGAGAAAAAAAGCATATTAAAATTCTACTTGAAAACACAAATTCTCCAACGAGTAAGCTTCAAGCCAGAAATCAACTGGAAAGAAAAGCACTCTGTCTTCTCAGTGGGTGCATTTTAAAACAGATATCACATAAGTTGACTTATTGAATTCATAGATGCTGGGACTCATCTGTCTCTATGTTTAAAACAAAATTAGTTCTGAAATCAGTCAACTCAAAGATACAATTTTAACGCAATCCTGGAAATTTAGAAGTGACAAATGCAAGCCCTGGGAGAACAGTTTCTTCTTTCTCATGGGTAGCCACAGGCTTACGCTGCCCCCTCTGGATCATGGGTGATATGATCTTAAAAAATTCAAAAAACTGTAAAAGAATCCAAAAATCACAATCTGAATGTTTAAGAGCTGGGAGGGATTTGAAATTGTCTCCTCCAATTTCTTTCTTTTTTTTTTAATTTGTCAAGAGGAAAGCTGAAATCTGAGAGAAAGTTTCATTTGCACAACATTTTATAGTAAATGAGTAACAAAGGAAGGAACTACATTTGCTGACCTCAGAATTCACATTTTCTGAACTTTCCCAGCAACACTAATACAAATCTGGAATTTCAAAACTCCTTACGAAAGTGGAAACACACATATATTGAATTCACATACTTGCTTTAAATTCTGAAGGCCTCTGCATGTTTTTAATATGTAGAATTATCAGAAAAAGCATTATACACTTGAATAAATCAACAGACCATTACATACATGAGTCAGGCATTCCTTAGGTTCAATCGAAGAATTGGGTGGGGTTTATGTTGGTAATCTTGAAGGAGAACAGAGAGCAAGTCGTGTTGGAATCCAATGTGGTTCAGAAAGAAGAAGAAATGGTGAGATGCTGTCATATTTCACACAGATTAGGTCAATGGAAGGAAACCAGAGATTCTAGAACACCATTGTTCAAGAGGCACCCTGGTTCTGAACTTTGGCCTCAACCTTCCATTGGTCCTGAGACACACTAGCAACAAAATCTTATCATCCCTGTGAGAGCCTCGAGTCACCTCCTCAGGCTCCTGTTCTCCTGTGCCAATAGCTGAGGGTCTCAGTGAAGCACATATAAGACCTCATTCCTAATCCTTCATCACCGGACTCTCCTCTGAAGGGCAATGTCTAGCACTCTGCTTTGCCCCCACTAGCTGATCAATAAGTCTTCACTGAGGCCAGGCGCGGTGGTCCATCCTTGTAATCCAGCACTTTGGGAGACCGAGGCGGCCAGATTTCTTCAATGCAAGAGTTCAGGACCAGCCTGGGCAACATAAGGAGACACCATCTCTACAAAATTAAAAAAAAACAAAAGCTGGGCTTGGTGGTACATGCCTGTAGTCCCAGCTACTCGGGAGGCTGTGGCAGGAGGATCGCTTGAGCCCAAGAGATTGAGGCTGCAATTACCCATGATCGTGCCACTGCTCTCCAGCCCGGGCTGCAGAGCAAGACCCCGTCTCAAAAACAAACAAACAAAAAATCTTGATTGTGGGAGGTGAGATCTGCCTTTGACCTAAAACCCTCAGAATTATTTATAACAACAACAGTAATAATAAATGGCTACCATATACTTACTCCAGGCTAAGCACAATGTGAAGTACTTCCCATGTTCTTAGTGAATTCTCAGAAAATGCTCTGCAGTAGTTACCATTATTGTCCTCATCTCACAGGGGGAAACTTGTGACCTGGAGAGGTTGGGCAACTTGCTCAAGTCGCACAGGAAGGGACAGTGCAAATCTCGGAGCCAGGATCATCTACCTGCGGAGCCCAAGCTCTTATCCTCTGGACTCTATGGACTATGAAAACTGTGGCAAGATGAGTGCTGGAGAGTAAACACAATGGGAAGACTGGCTCAGGTCTGTAATCCCAGCACTTTGGGAGGCCAAAGTGGGTGGATCACCTGAGGTGAGGAGTTCAAAACCAGCCTGACCAACATGGTGAAATCCTGTCTTTACAAAAATACAATAAAAAAAATTAGCCAAGCATGATGGCAGGTGCCTGTAATTCCAGCTACTCAGGAGGCTGGGGCAGGAGAATTGCTTGAACCCAGGAGGCTGAGGTTACAGTGAGCTGAGATCATGCCGCTGCCCTCCAGCTTAGGTGACAGAGCAAAACTCGGTCTCAAAAAAGGAAAAAAAAGAAAAGAAAAGAAAAGAAATGAAACCCCAGTCCTCCATCACTTGGATGGATACAAGTTTTAGAAAAGAGATTCTGATAATCATTATTATCGATGATTATTATTATGAGTATGATGTAAGCATCTGAAAGTGCACAAAGCACTTTCACATACATTATCTCACTGGAGCTTTAATATGATTCTATGAGCTAAGTAAACTTGGGCAGACTTATTGGAAGAGGAGGAAATGAAAGCCCTGAGGGGTCCGTATCTTGCTCAAGGCTGTATAATGAGAGCTAGTGAATGATAGTACAATGACATCTGATTCCAGATTCCACTTCTTTTCCTCTCTACTGTACTGCTGAGTATCACAGGGTTCAACAGCCCTCATTTATAGATGGTAGATCTTGCCAAAGGGCATTTGTACCTTTATTTGTTGACTTGTTTACAGGGCAGAAAAGAGAGAGAGAGACCACACTGCAGAACTCACTGAGGTTTACTCATTTATTCTACCCTCTGAAATCAGAGACCTCTCCAGTGCCTGGAAACCCCTCCCTGGCTATGCATCAGAGGGAAGTTTTGGCCTACTGAGGGGCTACCCAGCTCAGGTTGTTAGCTATCAGTGAGGACCTATCTTGGGGCTGGCTTCATGTTCTAGCTCAACAGCTCAACCCTTATTTCTTTTTCACTCTTCGTTTGCCTTACACGGACATAACCTCTTTCAAAGCTTGGCAATTCCCTTTGATCTTATTTGGTTGACATTTCTGAAGGTAAGCTGTTAGATGCTAGCATTACATGGATTCAATTCCAATTTTATTAATAAAAAAATCATTTGTACAGTTGGTAGACTAGAATGCTATTGTGAGGAAAAATAGTAAGAATCCACTGGTGTCCTTTTCCTTTATGCCCCAGCCCGGCTACCCACTGATTCGAGCCTGTGAACAGCACTGAGCAGGAGAGATAAAACAAGTCTGCTAATACCTCACGAAAGATGTTGACTTTGAAATCAAGTGCATCCAATTTCTTTCTTCCTAACAATGTCATTAGTGAGTACAAATGTGGTTTGCTTCATTCCTCTGTGTTTCTCTGTTCCTTCTGCTGAACTTGTACTGAGAATGGCAATACCTCCTACAAATTTTTCATGCCCTTGATCAGCGAAAGTCTCAGAAAAGTGTCAGGTTTTGACAGGGCTCAATTTTATCTTTACTTTATTAAAATAGTGCAATGTACGGCAATGAGCTCTAATTTGGGAGCCAGAAGAGACTGCTACTTAGGGACGAGTGCTCACTCCTCTTTAAACTTTTTAAATGTCTCTGTGCCTCAATTTCCTTCTTTATGAAATAAGGAGAGTGCATTATACTAGTAATTCCTAACTGCCTTCTTGGGACCAGGGCTATGGCTTCAAAAGACTCCTCTGAGGTTTGTTAAACATATGATTTCTTGACCCCACTGCCAGAGATTCTAATCTGCAATTCTTGGGTACAGTAAGGAAACCCACATTTACTAAGCTCCCTGTGATTCCAGCACATGATCAGGTCTGGCCTTCATAGATTGGATGATCTCCAAGTTCAAGGTCTTGGTTCTCCAGTCTTCTCCTACCTCCTAGAGGTCAACATGAGAGCTGATTGTTCTCACACCTTCATTTATTCTCTCCTTACCCTCTTGTCTCTTATCTCCATATCCAGATCAAACCTACTTCTGCCATGTTTGACTATATCCTCCTATGCCATGCCAGAACACACCTTGCTCATTCACCAGCTCCTTCCTTCCTTCTCTACCCTGCCTTCCCTCTAAATTTCTTGAAAGAACATCAGACATTCATCCTCTAGCAATTGCTTATTTTGGGATTTCACAGAGTCCCATCACAGAGCTTGCACACTCGGTGCCCACTTCATGGTGACCCTCCTGCAGTACACAGCCACCTCTCTAAATGCCTCATCCTAGAATTTCCTAATCTTTAACTACACCCTCCCCAGGCTTTGCCAGCCCAGCTTCCTCTGCCCTGTGTGCTTGTACATCCCATCCTACTTTTGGTGTCTCTCTGTCTAGCTCCTTAGCTGGCTTAGGAGTAGCTCCTTAGCTGGCTTTTCTTCCTCTACCACAAGCTCCCCCAGTGTACTGCTCCTTTGCAGGGAGGGAGTCTCCCCTTGCACCTCTTCGTCTCTCTCTGCATCTCACATAATATCTTTAGATGATCCTACAGAAGCTTCTATTATCCCTCCTCTGCTAATGAGGCAAGATAATAAAGTTTCAAGCATCAAAGAGACCTGGGATTCAAATTCCAGCCAATTCTTATACCTCTTCATACCTTAGTTTTTCTCCTTTTTTAATGGACATTGTGATGGAATCTTCCCTGCAGATTCAATCGCTCACAATGAGACAATGCATTGGACACACTGAGCCGAGCCTTGGCATATAAGTGTCACTTAGGAGCAGTGACCTCCCAAATTATATCCTTAGTCTTGCACTATTCCTTTTGAGAGAATATTGGTATACTGGCAAGTCTTTATTTAGCACTTATAATGTGAATCATCTTAGTAATTATTTTGATCAGATATAAGTGCCAATTAGCAAAGACACCCACCCAGGCATCCATGAGTCAGCCCAGACCCACACTTCCAACTGCCTGCTAGACATTTCTCAGAGGCATTTCCAACTCAAGATCCCCCACACAAACTTAACTCTTCCTCATGGAGCTACTTTACCAGTTAACCCACACATTGACCCATTCTCCCAACTGTGGAGAATCAGCCATCCTTCATCCTCCACTTAGACCACAAAGTCCTCTGACTCCTAATTGTCAAATGGCTGTTACTCTGTCCACTCTCTATTGTTATTGCTGCTATCATTCTAATCTAGACACTCATGCATCACCTGACGCATTGCAGGAGCCTCCAGCCGCACTCCCGTCTAATACATCTTCCATACTCTTGCCAGAGCAATTTTTCCTAAAGCAACTGAAAATGTCACTCCCTACTCAAAAATCATGAATGATTCCTCATGACTCTGAAATAAAATATAATTTCTTTAGCCGATCATACAAGCCCCTTAAGAACCTAGACCATTACCAGCTTCCTATCTCTATTTTTGGATTAAACAGTACTATTAAATAATCTCCAAAGACATTACATTTCTTATTAAATGTCTTATTACATTTCCTTGTCTTTGCTCACACCGTTCTTCCTTCCTATCAGGTCTTCCCTCCTTCGTAGCATTTTCTCCTTAAAGAACCAATTCAAAGGTCAGCGAGTAAGATCAGCCCTGATCCTGGCCCTCATTTTCAAGATAGAATCACCTGTTTTCCCTTTGGGCCCCAGTGTACCTTTTCTTACCTCTATCTCAAAGCAGAGCTCACTAAAGGATAGTTAGTTATGCACAAGCCTGTCCATTCCACTAAAGTGTGATCCCTTTAAAGATGAAGACCATGACTTACTCATTTTTACATGTCCTATGACACATAAAGTAGCAACTAAATATATTATTTATTGTCATATATCTGAACCAAATGCCAGAGTTACAAGGTACAGATTTAAAATTCTATGTCCAACCACATTTCCCTCTGAGCATGCCTTAACTCCACAGAAAGACCAGCTCATTTTGGACCATGAAGCTTCTGCTGGCTTTGCAAAATAAAAAGATATAGTAATAGAAAAACAATGTTCCTAAAATCATCCCTAACCCATTCCCCCATAATCTTGCCCCTGGGACCAAGAAATAACTACTGTTAAATATCACAAGGAAACAAAAATATTATTGTCAGAGCAATCTTCATTTTTCCCAATCTGAATATTGACAAGCAAAATCCTCATGTGTTTTTTGGGTGCATTCAATTTGAATTTGTCCTACAGTTTTGACTGCCTGCTGATGGTATAATGATTCATTTGGGGCACAAGAAAAAGTGAATCCTCATATCTTAGGAGTAAATAAGGAACCCTGCCTTCAAGGAAGCTCTTGTGAGAAACAGTGGTTGTCAGTCCAGGAACAAAGGCCAACTGTGCACAGGATCAGGACACCTGGATTCTCGCCTCCACTCTCTTCCTAACTCACTACAAGGCTTCTCTCAATTCCCTGGCCTTCTCTAGGTCTCTAGTTTCTGAGTATTCTACAGACAAGACTTCCCCCTGACAACCCCAGAAGTTCACAGACACAAGTTTAAAACCCCAGAAATGTGGGTGTGAGTCCCAGTTCTCCCTCTGTCTAGCTGTGTGACCTTGGGTCAATCATGCTACATCTCTGAGCTCTATATCTGGCATCCAGAGAGTGGAGGTTAGAATTTGCCACACTAAGTAGGGCTTCTTTGGTTGATATCTGCAGACCAAACACCTAAAAATTGGAGGGCAGCATTGAACTAGAAGACATGTACATGGAGTTGCTTTGTAAAATAAATAACACAATCCTGGAAGCATTTGAATGGCAAACTAGACCACAGCTCTCTTTCAGCTGTAACTTGATTCTCAAGCCTAAATTATAGAGTGGAGCCTCAATAGATTGAGCAATGTGAGAACAAAATAACTGAGAGGCAATTGAAAATTGAAGATGTTCACCCACAGGAATAAAACCAATAATTGAGAGTTCTACAGAGCCATCTAAACAGAGGTCGGTGAAAAGCTTTTAGAATCTCAGATGTATTCTAAAAATTAGTGATAATTACTACTCTGAGATTGTAAAAGCTTTTGTAACTTCCCTAGGTTTGTGATTTTGTCACTCATCAGCTGTTTCCCTAGTGTGATTAGTGGTTAAAAAGAAATCATAAAACCAAAAAGTATCTATGTATTTATCAGAAACAGCCTTGGGAGCTGGCAGAAGTAGCCTCTTGTTACCCTGCTGGACTGCCTGAAAATGAAGGTTTGTGATCTGAAATAGTAGCAGAGATATAAAGAAAAGAAAAAAATAGAAGTCCTTCATAATGACTATTATTTACAAGCCAGTAATTATGTACTAGGCATTTTTCTCTTGCATTTTCTCACTTAACAGCCCTACAAAATAAGTGCTGTGGTTATCCCCATGTTACATTTTGAGGAAAGTGAGATTTAGAAGAGGATAGAACAGGTGATTCACCTGAGATTCTACAAGAAAAACAAAAATCACTTGAAATGGCAGAGGTAAGATATCATCAGGGGCCTTCGGGCTCCCTGACTCCACTCTTTCAACCCCCACCTAAGGCTACACAACAGGCTATGAGAACATGAGAAGAAAGGACAAAGGACAGGGACTGGGGATGTTACAGAGGCAGTGAACATGAGCCTGAGATACAGTCAGCAGGGAACTTAATCCCACGCCACCTGATTTTCTTTAAGAAATGGCATAGTTATGTGGCTTTTTATGTCCTGGCTTTGGGGTCCCTGCCCAGTAGAGATGAGGCCTTTAGGGAGCAGCTGAGGATCATTTCACACATTCCTGCTACCAAGCAAGAAATAAAATTAATCTCGGCCGGGCATGGTGGCTCACACCTGTAATCCCAGCACTTTGGGAGGACAAGCTGGGGAGATCACAAGATCAGCAGTTCGAAACCAGCCTGGCCAATATGGTGAAATCCCGACTCTACTAAAACTATAAAAAATTAGCCAAGTGTGGTGGCGGGTGCCTGTAGTCTCAGCTGCTCAGGAGGCTGAGGCAGGAGACTCACTTGAACCCAGAAGGCAGAGGTTACAGTGAGGAGATCATGCCACTGTGCTCTAGCCTGGCAACAGAGTGAGACTCCATCTCAAAAAGAAAAAGAAAAAAAGAAAATTAATCCCACGGGTGAAAAGGTATGGTCAGAGTTCCTAGGTATCTTGAGGAATAAGTTTGTACTCCTCTAACATATTTGGGGGGAGTGGAACCAATGCCATATTTTCATGTGAGTTGTTGTTGTTTTGTTTGTTTGTGCTTGTATTTGTGACTGAATTATGGTTCCTAGCCATTTGCAATTATGTAGAATATTTGGAGAATTGAATGAAAGTCCTGGACTTTGCCCCAGAAAAATGTGTGTGCACACATACATACAATCGTGCGTATAATTTCAAGAGCGTCGTGCCCTTCCTGCAAGAAGCTCATCTACAGATATCACCCATCCAGGAGTCCATAGACACAGTTTAAAATCTCTGAAAGCTGGGTATGACCCCCAGCTCTCCCGCTGTTCAGCTGTGTCATCTTAAGACAAGTCACTCTACATCTCTGAGCTCCATTCTAGTCAGCCATGACTAGTGGAGGGAAGAAATTGCTACCCTGGGTCATGCTAATTTTAGCATCTCTAATTTTAGAGAACAATGATTGACAAGACCCTCTTTAAGGATTTAAATCAGTCCGCAACCATGGAAGCTTTGCCATCCAAAAATCACATGAAGAAATGGAGAGGGAATTGAGGATCATTAGCCGGAGAAAGAAAAACCCAGTGGATTGAAAGGGTTTTCATGTGAATGAAGATGTAATCTTATTCTGTAAGAGGCTCCAGAGGGGCGACCAGGAGGAAGCAGAGTGTGGCTTGGTGTTAGAGTGATTTAGAGTTGAAAACACGTGGGTTAAATCCAGATCAGCCATTTACTGGACAAGTTTTTAATCTTCAAGGTCTTTAAAATGGAGGCGATAATGGTACCCATTTCTTAGGAATTTGTGGACAATCCAAAGAGATAATACATGTAATGTGCATGGTGTTAAAACAATGGCAGACCTACAATGGTAGGTGTTAGCTTCTCTAATAAACTCTCTGACCCTCTATTTCTTTATCTATAAAATGAGGATAATATCTGTACCTGCCTAGGAAGTTGTTGTGAGATTCAAGTAAGAATATTAATGCAAAAATGCTGAGCACAGTACCTAATGCATAGTCCACAGTCCTTGGTGGACGTTAACCACAATGATCCCTATGAATGCTTCATTACAAAAAAAAAAAAAAAAAAAAAAAAAACAGTGGGAAGAGAGGAAATAGGGAGTGAAGGAATTTTATTTCTATCTGTTTTTATGTACCCCTAACAAAAATGCATTAGCGTAATGTTTTTGTAATTTAAAATAAATAGTAGTTAAAAGAATATGACTTTTAATTTCAGATTAGAAATCCAGATAAAAGAAAATGATATCTAAAGAGTGTAGAAGCAGAGCTAGACATCCTGGATTTGATGCCTGAGAGCTGTGTGGCCTTGGGAGATTTAGATAAAACAGAACCATGAGCATCTGCTGAAAACAGATTAAATGAAGTGGCCCAGGAAGACAGCTTGACACTGAACTAGCACGTAACACCTGCTCAGTAAACCCTGCTTTTCATCCCTAATGACTAAATGTTCCACAGAGACTGACCGGCCTTCTTACATCAAGCTTCTCTTGAGCCAAGCAGCAAGTGTTCTCTGTTCTGGGATTTGGTAAAGGAGGAGAGAAATGAAAATTATCAAGAAGCTTATGGAAGGTAAAAATCACATGACCTTTTGTTCCCTTGTAATTCAATGTAAAATAGTCCAAGATATAAATGGAACAAAGGATGATGGTGTTAGAATGTTCTGCCTAGTTTCCATCACTTCTCTAGTCACTGCCTTCTCTTTCTTCTGTTAGAAAGTAGTTCCCCACCCTTACCCCATCCCATAGACAAACAGGGTTTGGATCTTTGGCACTCCATTTCCCTTAAATTATCGATTCCTAATCCAGATTTTCTGTTTTCCCACTGTATGAGTTAGTGCAGGCCTAAGCATCTTACTACCAGGTCCCCCTTGCGTTTCATCTTGAGTTAGTCTTAACTTCGAAACCTGTCCCCTTCCATTCATTCTTGTCTGTCCCCTCCAATTCTATCTTCTGAACTTTTGAGAGTGATGTTACATTGTCTCCTTTACCGAATTAAAGGATACCTGTTTCCTGGCTAGTAAACATATAGAAAGGAATTCACACTCTCTGTTAATTATGATAAGGAAAGAATAAGATGGGCCGGACATGGTGGCTCATGCCTGTTACCCCAGCACTTTGGGAGGCTGAGACATTTGGATCACCTGAGCTCAGGAGTTCGCGACCACCCAGGGCAAAGTGGTGAAACCCCATCTCTACTAAAATTAGCCGGATGTGGTGGCATGTGCCTGTAGTCCCAGCTACTCAGGAGGCTGAGGCGTGATTCTCATGAGTGTGGGAGGCAGAAGGAAGGAAGGAAGGAAGGAGGGAGGGAGGGAGGGAAGAAAGGAAGGAAGGAAGGAAGGAAGGAATAAGATGACATTTTCTTCTCAGAAGATTGAAAAAGTTAAACGGACATATCAAGTGTAGGGAGGATATGGGAAAACAGATACTCTGTGGGTGGAAAAATAAATTGACACAGCCTTTTCTGAGAACATTTTTCTACAAGCTATTAAATTTAAAGGTGCATATTTCTTTTAACCAGTAATTTTTACTTTTTGGTCACCATCCTAGCTAAAGAAACACTTGCATGAATAGTTAGGCAGGCATGAATGTACTAGGATGTTCACTACAGCACTATTTATAAAAAGGAAACATCGGAAAAATCTAAATGCCCCTCAATAGGCAAGAGATATTGTGAGTACTCATAATATAAAACATTACACAGCAATTTAATATAATGATACCTATCTACATAGACTAAAGAAGAAAGTGGTCCAATATATAACAATCAGTGGTAAAACAAAATGTAGACTGCTGCATATAGTATGATAACATTTTTTAAAGACATGCACAAAACCAAACTATATATTTATCTATCTATCCAGACACATAGGGAATGGAAAAAAGACCTAGAATGATCATCTTCAACTAATAACAGTTACTATCTCATGTGAGAGGGCTGGGATTGAGAACAAGGAGTGAAAGAGAATTTTATTTCTGATTTTATGCACCCCTAACAAAAATGCATTGATGCAATATTTGTGTAAATTAAAATAAAAAAAATTAAAATTTGAAAAAAGAATAGGTGACTTTCCTACTATCATTCCTGATGTCAAGTCAGAAATCGCTAAGGAAGAGGGACGATCTCAACAGAGGGGCTTTGGAGATGAGCAGAGGAGAGAAGCCAGCACCGACGCCTGCAGCATGTTTCACTTTCACCCCAGCTGGCAGGAGGATGTGGTACATGGCCACGAAGAAGCCAGAATAGTTGAATCCCACGACAAGCAGGCAGATGACAGACTGTTTCCATAGCCAAAGACAAGCCACTTGTAAGAACACAGCCCCAGGCCAGGCAAGGTGGCTCACTCCTATAATCCTAGCACTTTGGGAGGCCAAGGTGGGAGGATCACCTGAGGCTAAGGGGTTTGAAACCAGCCTAGGCAACATGGTGAGACTTTGTCTCTACAAAAAAAAAAAAAATTAATAAAGTAAAATAAAAAATCACAGCCACCTTACCTCCAGGCTGAGGAGAAGTCACTGAATCACTCGTTTTCCACATTGATATGTGGGATGTTGATGGGAAATCCCAGACTTCAGACTCTTTGGAAAAAAGGGGAAACAGAAAATAGACTTAGATAAATACCTGTCTTCCTGGTTTTTTGGTACCCTACTGTTCTTATACTGACTTCTTTCTTAAAAAAAAAATAATAATATGTGCCAGACACTGTCCTAAGTGACATACATGCATCTGTCATTTAATCCTTAGAAAGAGGCACAGGATAGGTGTTATTTCCATTTTACTAGTGAGGAACTAAGGCCCAGAGAGATTAGGTAGCTTAGCTAAGATCATACAGCAGGAAAGAGGCAGGATTTGTACTTAGGCAGAGTGAAGCCAGAGTGCCCATAAATCACTCTGCCATACTGTGTCCCTATGTTATACTATCACAAACACTGATTTATTTATCTTATACATGTCTGTTTTCCTCTGCTAGATTATTAGCTTCATTATGGCAGCCCCTGCCATGTGCGTGCTTACAAATGTGCCAGGCATTCTTCTAAGTCCTTACATGCGTGAAGTTATACAACTCTACAACAAACCTAGGAATAAACTGAGGTCAGGGACCCCCAGCAAAAAGTAGTAGAACTGGGAGTCAAACCCAAGTCATCCTCTCCAGCACCCCCAAGGATGCCAATCACGTCTTATTTTAGGGTATACTCTATCCTGGACCCCATCGACTACCTAAAGAAGGTTTGATGGGTAGATGAAAGAACAAATAAATGAAAGTGACAATTCTCCCTCCACTCTAAAAAAAACGAGTCATTGAATGAGTAAACCCCTCAGAAGTCTCAACAAAGAAGATTTGCATGCATGAAATTAGGATGAGACAGCTAAGTGCTACTCAGCCTAGAGTCTAAAAGCAAACATCTAGAGATGTATCATGAGCTACTGCGGAGACTTGCACCAATCAAGAAGGGCCTTTCTCCCACCCCCACCCCCCAGCCACAAGAAGGAACAAACTACAAAGGCTGCCCTAAGGTCAGTTTGCCACAGGAGAATTTTATGGCACTAAAGACCCAAAGAGGTTGTCAGTCATCTGATTCAGCAACACTTTTATTAATCTCCTGCTCCTCAGTCCAAGGGGTGAGGGACGACAGAGAAGGTGAGTGTGTGCACACCTTTGGATGTCAGCAGGACGGTGTCTGCAGAAGTAGACTCAGCATTACTCCAGGGGTCACTGGGGAGGACAGTTTCCGATTCTGGAAGAGAAAAAAGTTGGATAAAAGGCAGCTAAAAAATAACAGTATTATTTTGTTTGTAGTAGGTGGTGGGATTTAGGACTATCTTTTCAAATTTTTAAAATTAATTAATTAATTTTTTAAACAGAGTCTCGCTGTGTTACCCAGGCTGGAATGCAGTGACACAATCTTGGCTCACTGCAATCTGCACCGCCCAGGTTCAAGCGATTCTCCTGCCCCAGCTTCCTGAGTAGCTGGGATTTACAGGCGCGTGCTACCATGCCTGGCTAATTTTATATTTTTAGTAAAAGATGGGGTTTCACCACATTGGCTAGGATGGTCTCAAACCCCTGACCTTAAGTGATCCACCTGCCTTGGTCTCCCAAAGTGCTGGGATTACAGGCATGAGCCACCACACCTGGCCACTATTTTTTTCTAATTTATCCATTTTTTTAAAGACAGAGTCTCACCATGTTGCCCAGGCTGGAACTGACCTCTGGGGCTCAAGGGATCTTCCTGCCTCAACCTCCCAAGTAGCTGGGATTATAGGCTCACATTACCATGTTCCAGCCTATTTTTATAACTGTCTTGGTGCTTCTTTTTATATTTCAAGTGTTCTTCAAGGATTGCAAGTGATTTTTAGAATTAAGGAATACAAACTACAAATACTGTGTTTTACAGTAGTTATTTATTTTAAAGCCCAAAGGAATAAAAAATACATACAAAATTGATTGGTTCAGGGTTCATGGATTTTAGGTGACTATTCAGAGTATAATAGAATTAGCCAATTCAATTTTATAAAGCTATTTGAATTATCCAGGACTTACTGAGGCAGCTGAAATGTCTAAGAAAGCCTTCAAGCTATCTCATGATTGCTTTCCCAATTCTTACTGCAGAATCAGAGGGCAACATATAGTGACAGCCTTGACAAGCCCCCCTAAGCATTGGAGCGAGTCGCTCAGTGAGAGGTACAAGTTACAGGGTCAAGAATTCCAGGGGAAGAAAAAAAGAAACAAAGAAAAGAAACAAGGCTGGAACTAGGCACCATCAGGGGACATTTTAAAGGTGACTGGAGGTCTTTCCTCAATCAATCTCTAATGCTCAAGCAGCAACTTAACCCCTGAAAGAATGGAACTGGAGTCTGACCAGAAGTGACCTTTCCTGGTTCTTTAATAAACATCTCTTGCAAGGCTCCTGAGAGGTCAATTGGAGAACCCAAAATGCTGACTTTTCAAAAACACAAAGGAAAAGGCAGAAAAAAAAAAGAGACACCATAAAAAAAGAAAAGGAACAGTTTAGTGAAAACATCTCCTTACACACTTACACATACACATGCACACACGCACCTACTGTTGAGGAGTAAATTGTGTCCCCTCAAAATTCATATGTTGAAGTGCTAAGCCTCAGTACCTCAGATGCAAATGGGCATTGAGATAGGGCTTACAAAGAGCTAATTAAGGTAAAATGAGGTCATACCAATGGACCTCAATCCAATATGACTGGTATTCTTACCTGCAAGCCAAGGAGAGAGAACTTAGAAGACACCAACCTTACTGACACCTTGACCTTGGACTTGTACAATCTGGAACGGTGAGAAAATAAATTTCTCTTGTTTAAGCCACCCAGTCTTTGGTGTTTGTTTGATAGGCCGAGCAAACTTATACACACACACACACACACACACACACACACACACACACAGAAAGAAAGAGAAAAAGCAAGTCACTGGGCTGCATCACTCAGCGAGAGAACTCTGTTCTAAGAAACCCAAGATACATCTGCATACCTGTAGTGAGGATGGGCCCTTCCTTAGAAGTCTCGGGAGTCAGAAGACCTGTGGCTGCCTCTGGAAGGGTGCTTGGGGTTGGTGAAGGGCACGTGTCTGCTGTTGTGAGGACGGCGATGGTTGTTGTTGGAAGTGGCATTCTGGTTGTGAGATCGGGTGTGGTCACGACTGTTGTTGGCAGTGCAGCTGTGGTGGTTGTCATTTGTGGGGTGGTGGGGCTCGTGGTGGTTGTTCTGCGCGTGGTTGTTGTTCTACGCGTGGTTGTTCTACGTGTGGTTGTCGGGGCTGTAAACAACAACAGACATGTCTAACACCAAGCGGAGACAGAGGGAAAAGGAAATAGTGCAAGTACATCTGGGACCCATCCATTTCTCTCCATTTCTGTGGCCTCACCTGGTCCGCTGGCCTGGACCAGTGTAATGTCTAATAAAATTGCTTTTCCTGCCCTGACCCTGACCCCTTCCTTCCAATCTATTCTTCACACATTGCCTAGAGTAATCATTTAAAATGTTGGCCAGGTGCTGTGGCTCATGCCTGTAATCCCAGCACTTTGGGAGGCCAAGGTGGGGGGATACTTGAGGTCGTGACCAGCCTGGTCAACATGGTGAAACCCTGTACTAAAAATGCCAAAATTAGCTGGGCATGGTGGTGAGTGCCTTTAATCCCAGCTACTCAGGAGGCTGAGGCAAGAGAATCACTTGAACCCAGGAGGTTGCAGTGAACTGAGATCATGCCACTGCACTCCAACCTAAGGGACAGAGTAAGACTCCATCTCAAAAAAAAAAAAAAGTCAAATGTAATTATGTCCATCCCCTGCCTAAATCTTTTACCAGGTGCTCCTTGCCCTTAAGATAGAGACCCAGTCCTGTACCTTGGCCTGCAAGCCGCAAGCCTCCATTTGACCCAGTCCTGCCTTTCTTTCCAATCTCATGTCTCCACCCCGCCCTCTAGTACTTTTTCCTACCCAACTGGCCTTTCTTTAGCTTTTTTAACACATTAGCAACCTGCCCACTGAACGAACCTTTGTACCTGCTGCTTCCTATTCTCATTCTTCATGAGGCTGACTCCTACTTAACTCTCAGGTCTCAGCTAAAATGTTACTTCTGCAAGGAGGCCAAGTAGATTCTGCAATAACGATTAGGCTTTTGTGTGATGTGCTCTCATATTTTACCTCCACAGCCTTTATTGCATTTCATAACTGCACATTTATTTTATTGCTATTGTTTAAAATCTGTTTATCCCATCAAACTTTAAGCACCATGAGGAAAAATCTACCATTTATTTTGTTCTATGCTATAAATACAATAATTATCACAGTGTCTGGCATATAGTAGATGCTCCAAGAACGTTGCATGAATGCATAAATGAGGGCATCGAAAGTGAGCTCAACGTGTGCAACGTAGGGTGAGAATGTAGTCTCTTTCAGAACATTGGTTCATACCAACACCACTCACCCCCTAAACATCTGATTTGAGCTTCATTAGCCACCGTTTATTCTACAAATCTCATCCTCTCTAGAATATGCCAAATTTTCATGGACTCTAATGGAGCAGAAAGACACCATTTGTTCCAAGTGAACTTGGAAATGACCTCGTAATATATTGTCAAGTATTCTATAAAATAATAGCTGGTGATACCCAACTTGAAAAGAGAAGACTTGAGTGGGAGTTATTTAACATCAATAAACCTCATTTCTCTCTTCTGCAAAATTGGAATACCTTCTATCTTACAATGTTGCCTTAAGAGAAAGATATACTAATATGTATGTAAGTTCTTAAATTAGAGTCATCCACATCAGTTGGTCTCAAATTTTAGAGTGCATTAGAGTCACCTGAAAACTTAAGAATGTAGGCTGGGCATGGTGGCTTACACTTGTAATCCCAGCACTTTGAGAGGCTGAGGCAGGTGGATCACCTGAGGTCAGGAGTTTAAGACCAGCCTGGCCAACATAGTGAAACCCCATCTCTACTGAAAATACAAAATTAGCTGAGTGTGGTGATGGGCACCTGTAATCCTAGCTACTTGGGAGGCTGAGGCAGGAGAATTGCTTGAATCTGGAAAGTAGAAGTTGCAGTGAGCCAAGGTCACACCATTGCACTCCAACCTGGGGACAAGAGCAAAACTGTCTCAAAAGAAAAAAAAGAATATAGCTATCTAGATTCATGTCTTCCAAGGTGCCCATCCAGTTAGGAATAAAGTCCAAGGATCTTCCACGTGACACTGATGCAGGTGGAATACAGAGCTCACTTTGGGAAGCTCCATGCCAGAAAACTACTAAAGATGAATATTACTAACATTATTCAACCATAGGCCCAATGCAGCTCAAATTTCTGGAGTCCCACCATATTCCAAATTTCATCAAAAGTGTCTGATAGTAATAGAAGAAAGAGCACCTGAAAACTGCTACGACTGTGTCCAAATCTCAAGCCCTTTCTCCTCTGCCAGAAGTGGCAAACTGTTGGTTTACTGGCTGAAGCTGAACCATGAAAACATTTTACTTAGTTCACGCAATTTTTTTATTATTTTTAAATCTGCCAACATGCAAAAAATCAACAGAGTTTACATAAAAATTAATAGATCTAAAAACACTGGACCCAAATATCTGCAAGGTGGAAATCCCCTAGATACATAGCAGCTGCCTCTTTAAATTGACCCCACAATTCACTGGTTCCCTTTCCACCTTCCACTCATTTCTGGGGCTGCTTTTGTGTTTACTTACCTCCTTCATACCACGGCATCTCATTTCAAAGTCAATCTGCCCACACATTGTGAAAGCAACTCTAACCTCTTCACCACCAGCCACTGATGCTATTATCCATTAAGCACTGAATCTCTCCTTCCACAGACATGAGGCCCTTCGTGTGCTTACCTCTCTGTAGCTGTAGGCGCCTGTGTAACTTTACATCGTTGAACCAGCCAGGCACCTCTATGCGGCAGCAGTACACACCGCTGTCACCTTCACTGGGATTTAAGATGGTCAAGGAGACATCACCTCTCTGGAGAGTCCTCTGAAGTCTGTATTTTGCTGACTTTCTTGAGGTCACCTGCGTTCCATCGGTGTGGATGAGCTCCTCGCTGCAACCGGAGTTGGGGCACTGGCCTTTCCCCCAGCACATGCTGTTGCGGTCCTGAGACCAGGATGGGTACAGACAGGGCAAAGTCACGGGCTGACCCAGAAACCCCATCACAACAATCTCTGATGTGGCTGGTGCTGCAAGGAAAAAATGTGAAAACTAGGTCGTGCGGTACTGAAATCTCTCAAATATGCTACACGTTTTTTGTGCTAATAGATGCTTCCAGGAAGATGAAAAGAGCTGTAGTCTATGTTTCTTTTCTTTTGCTTTTTCTTTTTTTTTCCTTTTTTTGATACAGGCTCTTGCTTTGTCACCCAGGCTGGAGTGCAGTGGTGCAATCATGGCTCACTGCAGCCTCGACCTCCCAGACTCAATCCATCCTCCCACCTCAGCCTTCTGAGTAGCTGGGACCACAGGTGTGTGGCACCACTCCTGGCTAATTTTTGTGTTTTTTGCACAGACAGGGTTTCCCATGTTGCCCAGACTGATGTGGTTCTTTAGCATACATTTGGATGTGCTTCATAGTACTGCTGTGCTCCTAATTCCACATGATTCTATCTCCCAAGGGGAGCCAAGTGGCCACTTGAATCTCTAAACTCATCTCCATGGCAAGACCTCTTTGCTGATTTAAATCCCCTGATTTTAGTTCTATTCGATACCTAATAAACTCTCACATGAAAAATCCTGACTTTGTCACCCAATTCCACTTATTCATATAATCAGGTGGGCTGTTTTCTACAAATCGATATTGTGGGCTCCAGACTGAAAAGCTTCAATGGGTCTCCCAATCCAGAGAGTGCGATGAGAGAAACGTAGGCTGGAAACATATGTTTTCCATTTCCTTCTCTCCTTTCAGCGGAAATTACTGGAATCAGAAATTACTTGCTTTGGACTATTTGTTTGCTGTGAGATAATATGAAGTTAGGTGGAGCTCATGGACTATTTATTTATTTTCAATGGACAAATAATAATTGTGTAGATTTACGGAGTACCATGTGATGTTTTGATATACATATACATTGTAGAAAAATTCAATCAAGCTAATTAACATATCCAGCACCTTATCAATTTAACAAATTTCGGTGGCAAGAACATTAAAAATCTATTAGCAATTTTGAAGTATTTAATACATTATTAATTACTGTGGTCACCATGCAGTGCAATAGATCACTAAAACTTAGTCCTTCAGTCTAACTGAAACTTTGTACCTTTTAATCAACATCTCCCCTTTCCCTATCCCAGCCACCCACCCCCCGGCCTCTGGCAACCACCTTTCCACTGTTGCTATGGGATTAACTTTCTTAGAGTCCACGTACAAGGGAGATCATAGTGTATTTGTCTTTCTATGCATGGCTTATTTCACTTTGTATGATCTATTTTTTTAACATTAGCGCAAGAAGGAACCACAGAAATTATCTAAAATGACAGCTGTGATGTAAAAAAAAAAAAAAATGATGGAGGGTTAGGTTCACTGCATCAGCTAGTTGAGATGGAATGTTTCACCCTTTCTAAAATGAAGCATGAGTGTGTCCCAACCTCTGCTACTCATTAGCATGACCTAAGGAGCTTGTTAAAAATACATAGTTTATTGCCCAAACCTGAGCCTGAATCCCTGAGACCAAAGCCCAAGTATTTGTACTTGGATTAAGTTCTCCAAGTCACCCTGATGTAGTTGACTGGCTAACCAGTGTTTGAGAACCATTAGACAAGCTCCTGTAAAATTACGTTCATCTCCGATAATCTGTAAAACATTTTCACTGTTAAAAATGTTAAGCCTGTTGGCTTAATTGTGCATCAGAGATTATTCTAAACCATTTCCCTCCCCAGAAATGCTATTGAAGTGAAAGCCAGGCAGGCTGTAGATCTCAGATTGTTGGGACCACACCCTGCTCCCACTTGGGTACCTGGGTCCCTGCTCATTGTTTTCTCCGAGGCACCCTCCTGTGAGATTCTCTATTCACTAACTTCGCTGACTTAGTTGGCTAAGTTATAGAAAGCATGGCCAGCAGCGCCGTGTTCCTCCCTGACTCAGTTGGCAGTAACATCCAGGCATTCCTCTCTCTAGGAGAAGGTGGGCATGAGCCCTAAGAGTCACCCAGATGGTAAGCAAGACCATGTCCTTCTGGGTTTTTTCATAGTTGGCTTTTTTTTTGGAAGACAGTCTTGGCCAGTCACGGTGGCTCATGCCTGTAATGCCAGCACTTTGAGAGGCCGAGCTGTGCAGATCACCTGAGGTCAGGAGTTCAAGACCAGTCTGACTAACATGATGAAATCCTGTTTCTTCTAAAGATACACAATATTAACTGGGCCTGGAGGTGCATGCCTATAGTCCCAGCTACTCGGGAGGCTGAGGCAGGAGAATCACTTGAACCTGAGAGGCGGAGGTTGGATTGAGCCGAGATTGCACCACTACACTCCAGCTTGGGCAACAAGAGTGAAACTCATTTGAAAAAAAAAAAAAAGTTTCCTTCTGTCTCCCAGGCTGAAGCACACTGGTGCAATCTAGGCTCACTTCAACCTCTGGGTGTTCTTACGATTAAAGGCCAGTCCCAATTCGGAGCAGCCTGCAGCCTTCCCTGAATTTGGTCTCTTCACTTCGCCATGTGGAAATGTTTCACAGATTATAAATGCAGTGGGAGGCTGGGCTCGGTGGCTCACGCCTGTAATCCCAGCATTTTGGGAGGCCAAGGTGGGTGGATCACTGAGGTCAGGAATTCAAAACCAGCCTGGCCAACATGGTGAAACCCTGTATCTACAAAAATATAAAAATTAGCCAGGCATGATGGCAGGTGCCTGTAATCCTAGGTATTTAGGAGGCTGAGGCAGGAGAATCTCTGGAATCCGGGAGGCAGAGGTTGGAGTGAGCCAAGATCACGCCATTGCACCCCAGCCTGAGTGACAGAGCAAGACTCCATCTCAAAAAAAAATAAACACATAAAAAATAAATCAATGCAGTGGGAAGTCCATTTTGCCTCGCATGAATCCAGGAGAAAAATAAGTTCAATGTCACCACCCTCAGCTGTGTTAACAACATAGAACACTCACCTAAAATTAATAACTACTAAAATATGAACTTAGCCAAGCGTGGTGGCACATGCCTATAGTCCCAGCTACTCAGGAGGCTGAGGCAGGAGAACAGTTGGCACCCAGGAATTTGAGGTTGCAGTGAGCTATGATTGTACTACTGGACTCCAGCCTGGGCAACAAAGCAAGACTGCCTCAAATTTAAGAAAGAAAAAAGAAAAAACATATGATCTTTTTCCTATGAATGTTTGATAAATTAATAAAACATGTATAGGAAGCATTCCACGGGAGAGTCAACATTCTATTTTCCCAAGTACCATAGTAGGAAAGGAGGTATCCTAATTGCTCGATAAGAAAAATCCAATAGAGAAACTAGCAGAGGACATAATGGACAATTCATAGATAAGAAAATAGGAGCAGCCAATTAATTTCACCCATTAGACTGGCAAAAACTTAGAACACTGAACATATTGAATATTGACCAAGGTGTGAGTAAACAGGGCTCCAAGATACTTGTGGGAAGGGACTTAGGAAAGGACTTAGCCTCCTGAGATAAATCAGAGCAAAATGGGGGCATGAATTGGTACAGCCAGACTGTGAGGAAATTTGGCAGTTTCTATTAAATATTCACTATACGTGAGTCCTAGATATGCCTTAGCAATTTCATGTTTGTTATCTACCCTAGAAAAACACATGTTCACAAAGATGCCTATTTGCAAGTGTTGATTGCAGCCTCCATGTATATGTGAATGAAATGGACAATGAATGTATATATAGGGAATGGCTAAACTAGGGTGTATTTATTCCATGGAATTCTATGTGGATAAATAGCATTAGAGATAGACCTACATGAATTGACATGAAGACTCCAAGCCATTTAATAAAGAGGGCAAATTTCAAAACAAGACATAAAATATAAAACCCTTCTTGTAAAACAAATAAATAAAACAATTGTCTTTGTTTTTGTGGGCTCAGACATTTGAAATTAAATGCATAGAAAACTGTCTGGTGCAATAGACACCAAACTCATTGTGTCAGTTACCCCCAGGATCAGAGGAAAGGGACTGGAATTGGGGATAGTAGTCCAAAGGGCATTTGGCTTTATAACATTTTAATATTTTCACCAGGAGTGTTTCTGTATTGCTCATCTTATTAAAAATTCATATAAAAAAAGGAAGCAGGCACTGGGTATGGCAGGAAAAACATCCATTAGGCTCACATTGTCAACTGCATTCTGCCAGTTACTGCTTTTGTGTTGCTGGAGGAAAGCCATGATAATCCTGACCTCATTATCATCACGACAAAGGGGATAATACTGACCTCACAAATAGTGCTAAGGTCCACATAAGGAGGAGTATCAAACGCCATGTGAAATTAACAAAGTATTAATACGCATATCCAAGGACATTAGAATTTAGAAATAAGACAAAAAATGGTTCCTGTCTGTTGCAAAAGTATCCCTGAGTAAAGCAATTGTTGGTATCAAATCAATTTCACTTCTGTGGAGCTACCTCGAATGGTGGATACAACCTAGGTCCTTATGCCAGCTTGTTCCTTCCCTAGCTGGTGACCTTGAGCAAGGCTGGCCCTTCCCCAGTCTGAGTCTCAAAATCACCATCTGCAGAGCGAAGGGCATCTTTTAAGAGGACATCCAGCTCTGATCCTTGGTGATTCTGAGCAGTCACTCTCTTTTAAATTGGTCATCTTAGAAAAGGCACATATAGGCCGGGCACAGTGGGTCACACCTGTAATCCCAGCACTTTGGGAGGCTAATACGGGTGGATCACCTGAGGTCAGGAGTTCAAGACCAGCCTGGCCAAACATGGTGAAACCCTGTCTCTACTAAAAAATATGAAAAATTAGCCAGGTGTGGTGGTAGATGCCTGTAATCCCAGCTACTCAGGAGACTGAGGCAGGAGAATTGCTTGAGCCTGGGAGGCAGAGAAGTTGCAGTGAGCCGAGATTACACCACTGTACTTCAGCCTGGGCACTGGAGTGAAACTCTGTCTCAGAAAACAACAACAAAAAAAAAATTGAAAAAAAAAAAAAGAAAAACGAAAAGGCACATATTGAATAAATAAATAAATAAAACAAAAACAGTTTACCAGGTACTGCCTCCTTCAAGCAGGATTGGAAAAGCCCCTCAACCAGTGTCCTATAGACCCCAGCAACCTTCAACCTAACAAAATCCTCCAAACCTCAAGTTTCTAGGATAAGACAAAGTTAGTAAAAAAAAACACTGATGAAAAGGCAGATGGTAGTTTTCTTACATCTAAACAAAGAGGTGCTCATACCCCAAAGTAGAAGTGTGAAAGTGACAGGACTGCTTTCATTCTGTAGATCCTTCCTTCTTCCTTCCTTTCTTTCTCTCTCTTTCTTTCTTTCTTTCTTTTTTTCTTTCTTTGTTTTTCTTTCTTTCTCTCCTTTCTCTCCTCTCTCTCTTTCTCTGTCTCTCTCTTTCTCTTTCTCTTTTTGAGTTAGAATCTTGTTTTGTCACCCAGGCTGGAATGCCTCGCTGCAATCTTGGCTCATTGCAACCTCTGTCTCCCAGGTTCAAGCCATTCATCTGCCTCAGCCTCCCAAGTAGCTGGGATTAGAGGCACATGTCACCACATCCAGCTAATTATTGTGATTCTAGTAGAGACAAGGTTTCATTCATCATGTTGGCCAGGCTGGTTGCAAACTCCTGACCTCAGGTGGTCCCCGCTTTGGCCTCCTGAAGTGCTGGGATTATAGGCGTGGGCCACTGCACTTGGCCTGTGGTAGACTGTTTCTTGAGTGCCTATAATTTATTAAGCATGGAACTAGGTCCTGAAATATAACAAGCCACAGAGCAGACCTGGCCTGCCCTCATGGGACCTGCAGAGTATCTGGGACGAGAGGCAGGTAAGCAAGCATTTGCTACAGAGTCACAAGTTTGCAGATGCAGGAACTCCAAGGAGAATGAGAATTCATACAGAAACACTTAACCTAGTCCAGAGGCTATGGGGTGGCTGGGAAAAGCTTGACTTAAGTAGGGACCTGAGGATACATGGCACTATGGAGGAAACAAAGGCAGACAGAATAGTATAATACGAGTTTGACAGGCAAGCAAATACATTTGTCTTCCTTAAAATGTGGGTGTTTTCTCATGCCCCATGTTGGAAAGGTTTCTGCGCATACAAATAGCCAAGAGGTAGAAGAAAAAATGTTTAACGTCATTAATCATTGGGGAAATTCAAATCCAAACCACAATGAGGTATCACTTCATTCCTGTTAAAATGGCTACTAGCAAAAAGACAAAAAATAACCATTGCTAGTGAGGATGCAAAGAAAGAGGAACTCTCGTACACTGTTGGTAAAAATGCAAATTTCTACAGCCACCATAGGAAACAGTCTGGTGATTCCTTAAAAAACTAAAAATAGAACTACCGTATGATCCAACAATCCCACTACTGGGGATATATCCCAAAGGAAGGAAGTCAATCAAAGAGATACTTGCATTCCCACGTTTATCACGGCACTATTCACAATAGCCAAGATAATCAGCTTCAGTGTCCATCAGTGGATGAATGGATAAAGAAAATATGGTATATACACACAGAAGAATATTATTCAGCCATGAAATGAAACTCTGTCATTTGCAACAACATAGATGGAAACAGAGTTTATTAATATTACGTTAAGTTGAATAAGCTAAGCACAGAAAGACAAATATTGCATAGTCCCACTCACACAAGGGAGCTAAAAAAAGTTGATCTCATGAAAGTAGAGAGTAGAATAATAGTCACCGGAGTCTACAAAGAATAGGGCAGAAGGGGTATGAAGAAAGGTGGGTTAATGGGTACAAAAATACAGTTAGTTAGAACATGTGGAAAAAAAGAAAAAAAATACAGTTAAATGGAATGAATAAATCCTAGTGTTTGATAGCATAGTAGTTATTAATAATTTCTTGTGTATTTCAAAATAACCAGAAGAGAACATTTGGAATGTTCTCAACACAAAGAATCCCAGCACTTTCGGAGGCTGGGTGGATGGATCACCTGCAGTCAGGAGTTTGAGACCAGCCTGGCCAACATGGTGAACTCTCATCTCTACTAAAAATACAAACAATTAGCTGGGCATGGTAGTGGGCACCTGTAATCCCAGTTACTCAGGAGGCTGAGGCAGGAGAATCATTTGAACCTGGGAGGCAGAGGTTGTGGTGAGCCAAGATCATGCCACTACACTCCAGTCTGGGCGACAGAGTAAGACTCCCATCTCAAAAAAAAAAAAGAAAAAAAGAAAGAAATTTAATGTTTCAAGAAATGAATATCCCAATTACCCTGATTCAATCATTGTACATTGTATGTATATATCAAAGTAATACACATGTAGTCCATAAATATGTATAGTTACTATGTATCCATTAAAAAATCATGGACTTTATAAAACTGCAAGGACTATTCAATATTATGTTATCCTAGAAGCATAAATTGTGACAACTGATCATTTAAAAAGCCAGGGTTCTCATTTCAAATAGGGGAGAGCCAGAGCAATTGAAACGTATTCCCATTGTCAAGAGTTAGTGCCTGAGATGCAGCTGCAGCACCGGCCAGAACACTTGCCCTGTTCCACCAGGATGCGAAGGGCTTCACTGGCCAACACCGAGCGTTTACGTCTGCATCATCCAAAACCCAAAACAACGTGCAGAAAAGAAACCTTACCGTAAAGCCTCACCCCAGCAAAACAAAACAAAAAGCAAACACACACTTCTGAAAAACACAGAGGGTGATAAGAATGATCACAACAACTCTCACCAGAACAAATTCTCCTGACTTATTGATTATATGAATAACACCCATAGAGGAAATCTCTTCTCTCCAGTTTATCTGACCACTTATTTCTGTGTCTCTTCTTCAGTTGCCATTTCCAATATAAACCCAAATTACCCCAGCCTAAAATCTCCAGACCCGTGTCTGGATAAACTTCTGTGTAAGGAGGCAGGAGAGACTCTCCACAAAAGAAAGCCTGGAAGGGAGAGGAGAGGGATGAGAAATGAAGTGAGCCTGTGCTTTATGGAGGCCCAAACCAGTGCAGAGAAGTCCATCACACAATAGCAAGTCTTCCAGGAACTTCTACATAGAAGGTTTCAGAACACTTACTCAGATAAAGCCCCCAAAACTCAATCACCAGCCAGAGAACGAGAGTTTCTTTGGACATTTTGATGGTTGACCGGAGCTAGGAGTCTGTCTATCTATCCAAAGCCCACTTCTTATACTGCAGTTAACGCTGACAGGGTGGGACTCTTGTTTCATTTCTCTTTTTCCCTCATAATCTTCCCGTTCCCCTGTCCTAAATGGCTTCCCCCAATTGGTGAAGCATGATGAAATGTGCTGAGCCCTTTTCTCCTGGTGACTGGTGTGGGTGTGGAGGGATGGCCTGGGCATACTTGTGCCTCTTTGTCCACGTGTATAGTGGGTTTCCTATATGTGCATCAGCGTCCATGCATGTGCTGGGGCAAATATGCCTGTATAACTATGCACGTGCCACAGTTGTCCCCACTGCTGTGCAGCCTATCACAAAACGCAGTTGACTCTCCACACTGGCAAATGTTTACATGTAGATTCCTCATGGGGCCAAAGCACAGTTAGACCAAAAGTTGGTTCCATTTCCATTCTAGGTTCTCCCTCACTCTCTCCTCTGGTCTCCTTGCCCTGATAATGGAGAAAGAAAAGTGAAGACAAGCACAATGGTTCACACCTGTAATCCTAGCACTTTGAGAGGCCGAGATGGGAGGATCACTTGAGGCCAGGAGAGTTGGAGACCAGCCTGATCAACATAGCAAAACCCCCTCTCAATTTTTTATTTAAAAAAATGTTTAATAAAAAAATTAAATTAAGAAAAAATTTGTAAAGTTTTAGGAAGACACTGAAGCCCAAAACTTCCTGATTCCAAAGCTTATGGTTAATCACCACATTGTCCTTTGACCTGTGACCCTTTGGGTAATGTGTCCATATGACCAAGCCTACCTGTGGCTTGCTCCTACTTAGTACCAGAGAGAAAATATAAGAATACACAAATGTTCCAGATTTTTAAAGTCCTCAATTGATTGTAACCAGCCAACAAACCTCAAACATTTCAACATTGCTTCTATCAGTGAAAAATCTAAATGATCAGGTGAGGTGCTGGACTCAGGAAAGCCAAACTAACATGGGCAGGGATGAAAATAAGGGAATTCAGAGTGAAACTTTCTCCTGAATGCCTACAGAACCATGGGATCCTTTCCCTATTCTATCTCCAGGAAACTGGAGAATTTAATCTCTGGATAAACTAAATGGTCCCAATAAAACATTTTCAGATATTTATATTTTTTGAGTGTTCTCCAACAAAATCACCCAACCCTCCTTCAATAAGTCCACCAGTTATGAGTCTCAGCCATGTATGCAGAACTTTTAATTAGTTTTTAGTGTCACTTTCAGATACGAACAGATAACCAGGGATCATCAGATATTTGAGGAAAGTATTTAACATAAAAAAGAGACAAAAACAACAGGGTAAGCTAAAGAGAACTTCCAAAAAAATTTAAAAAGCTAATATTTTCTCATAAAGGAAGATTTTACATCCATGTAAAAGAACATAGATGTTATAAAAATGAAAAATCAGAGACTAGAAAAGAACTCTTAGAAATCAAAAATATTATACCTACGCCTGAATTTTATGGGTTTGAAAAATAAAGTTAAGAAAATTTGTTAGAAAATATAATTACAAAGTCAAAGGGCTAGGATTGTTTCAGAACATTACAAAAGAAAATAGAGGAAAAGAAATTACTAAAGAAATAATAAAAGAAAGACTCTCATAACTAAAGGACATGACTCTCAGCATTGAGAGGGCCAATCAAATGCTAAGCTCAATGAATGAAAATATCTCCACAAACCAAGACATTATCATGTAATCTGAGAACATCAGACATAAAGGAAAGGTATGAAAAGACTCCAGAACAACAACATATTGCACTGAACGGATTTGGAATTAGAATGGCACTGGTATTCCAAACAACAAAGCTAGAAAATAATGCATGAATGCCTTCAAAATTCAGAGGGGAGGCCGAGTGTGGTGGCTCACACCTGTAATCCAGCACTTTGGGAGGCCAAGGTGGGTGGATCACTTGAGTCCAGAAGTTCCAGACTAGCCTGGGCAATATGGTGAAAACCTGTATCAGCTGAGTGTGGCAGCTCACACCTCTAATACCAGCACTTTGGGAGGCTAAGACGAGCAGATCATTTGAGGTTAGGAGTTCAAGACAAGCCCAGGCAACATGGCGAAACCCAGTCTCTACTAAAAATACAAAAATTAGCTGGGTGCACTCCTGTAATCCTAGCTACTTGGGAGGCTAGGGCAGAACAATCACTCGAATGCAGAAGGCAGAGGTTGCAGTGACCTGAGATCGCACTCCTGCACTCCAGCCTGGGTGACAGAAACTCTGTCTCAAAAAAAAGAAAGAAAAAGAAAAGAAAGTCTGTAACTGCCAAAAATACAAAAAATTGGCCAGGTGTGGCAACGCATACCTGTGGTCCCAGCTACTCCAGAGGCTGAGGTGGGAGGATTGCTTGAGCCTGGGAGGTGCAGGTTGTAGTGAGCTGAGATTGAGCCACTGCACTCCAGCCTGGGAAACAGACAGAGACCCTGAGTCAAAAAAAAAAACAAAAAACTTCAGAGTAGAAATTTATTTTCAACCTAGAATCCTACTTCCAGACAATCTATTTCTCAAATATAAGAGCACAATAAAGACTTTTTTGGACACAGATTCAACATTTACTTACTATACTTCCTTTCCTAGGAAGTAATAGAAGGGAAATCTATAGCAAAACAGGAGAAATAACCAGGAAACAGAAAGACACGGGATCCAGAAAACACGACATCTAATTCCAGGGAAGAAAAATTTCATGAAGAAAACTGCAGAACAGAAAGAGGAACTGTTTCACTGCATCATAAACCACCCCAAAACCTAGTGCCTGAACAATGTACTTTTCATGATTCCCTGGGATGACAGTGTTCAGCTGGGTAGCACTCACTCAGTGACAGTGGCTACAGCTGCAGCTATCTCAAGACTAGATTGGACTATTTGTCCAAGATAACTTTCTCACTCACATGACTGATCATCAAAAATGACATTTTTAGCTGGACTCATACGTCTAACAAATTAATAGAATGACTAGAAGAGGTAGGGACTAGGCTGACAACTCTCTCTCTCTCCACGTGGCCTTTCTACATGGCAATTTGGGCTTCCTTACAGTATGGTAGTCTCAGAGTAGTTGGATTTCTTATGTAGGATCTGGCTATCTAAAACATGAGCATTCCAACAGGTTCAGGAATAATCTATGAAGGTTCTTATGACTTAGGCTTAGGTGACATTCAGTATCATTTTTACAGGATTCTATTGGTCAAAAGACAAGTTATAAAGCTGTCCCAGAGAATTCAACTGGAGGGAGCAATACAAGGATGTGAATACAAGGAAGTGTGGTTCATTGGGGTGGCAGGGGAAGCATCTTTGAAGACTAGTTACTTTTATAACCAACTCTGGGGCAGAAGGTCAGAGGAATAAGCCTTGGGGTGTTGGTAGTGTCATGAATAAGCTCATGTACTTAGGTATTTTGAAAATATATTTGATAGGTGTTTGGCAGGTATGATGGAATATTTGGGATTTTTTTTTTTTTCTTTTTTGAGACAGGGTCTTGCTCTCTTGCCCAGGCTGGAGTGAACTGGTATGAACACATCTTAGTAAAGCCCCAGTCTCCAGGCTCAAGCAACCCTCTTGCCTCAGCCTCCCAAGTAGCTGGAACCACAGGTGCATGCCTCCATGCCCAGCTAATTTGTTTAAATTTTTGTAGAGGCATGGTCTTGCCATGTTGCCCAGGCTAGTCTCAACCTCCTGGTCTCAAGCGATCCTCCCATCTTAGCCTCCAGGAGTGCTGGGATTACAGGCATAAGCCACTGCTCACAGTGATGGGATGAATATTTTATGGATACTTGGGAAATTCAGAAAAAAAAAAAGACAATATGCCAGAAGGTGCAAAGGAAAAAAAAAAAAGGAAAGAAAAGAAAGACAATGAAGGCCAAGTGTGGAGGCTCATGCCTGTAATCCCAGCACTTTGGGAGGCCGAGGCAGATAGATCACTTGAGATCAAGCATTCCAGATCAGCCTGGACAACATGGAGAAACTCTGTCTCTACTAAAAATAGAAAAATTTGCCAAGTGCGGTTGTGGGTGCCTGTAATCCCAGCTACTTGGGAGGCTGAGGCAGGAGAATCCCTTGAACCCAGGAGGTGGTGGTTACAGTGAGCCAAGATCATGCCACTGCACTCCAGCCTGGGCAACACAGCGAGACTGTCTCAAAAAAAACAAGCAAACAAACAAAAACTGAGGTAATTATTACAACCAGGAAAGATAAAATGTTGTATGAGAAAAGAAATGTAACTATGGTGCATTTGCGAAATATAAAAGCTATTAATAGTTACATGATCATGATAATGTAAAATCTGGCTACTGGCTTAACACAGAGTTTTTTTTTTTTTTTTTGAGACAGAGCCTTCTGAGTAGCTAAGACTAGAGGCATGTGCCACCACGCCCAGCTAACTTTTTGTATTTTTAGTAGAGATGGAGTTTCACCTTGTTAGTCAGGATGGTCTCAATCTCCTGACCTTGTGATCCTCCCATCTCAGCCTCCTAAAGTGCTGGGATTACAGGCATGAGCATTTTTTTTTTTTTTTTTTTTTTTTTTTTGACATAGGGTCTTACTCTGTCACCCAGGCTGGAGTGCAGTGGTACAATCTTGGCTCATTGCAACCTCTGCCTCCAGGGTGCAAGCGATTCATCCCTCAGCCTCCCAAGTAGCTGGCATTACAGGCACGCACATGCCCGACTAATTTTTGTATTTTTAGTAGAGATGAGATTTCGCCTTGTTGGCCAAGCTGGTCTCGAACTCCTGGCCTCAAGTGGTCTGCCTGCCTCAGCCTCCCAAAGTGCTGTGATTACAGGCATGAGCCACTGTGCCACAACTTAACACCCAATTTTGATATGACTATACTGGAAAGATTGGTAGAGAGGAAGTGGGGTAGGGGTGTAAGAAAGCCAAAGTCTATTTACCTCTATAAGAAATCAACAAATAGTGTCTCAAATTTATCTATCAGACAGTACCAGCATAAACACACTATGAGTAATATAAAGGTAAGAACAAGAAGAACAAGCTCAAAAGAGTTTAAATTTAATGCAAAGAAGTGGGAAAGAAATTTATCATTTTTTAAGTTATAAACCTTTTACAACTTAACTTTTAAAAATGTATATATTGAGGCTGAGTGTGGTGGCTCATGCCTGTAATCTCAGCACTTTGGGAGGCCAAGATGGGTAGATCACTTGAGGCCAGGAGTTTGAGACCAGTCTGGCCAACATGGTGAAACCCCGTCTCTACTAAAAATACAAAAATTAGCTGGTCATGGTGGGGCGAGCCTGTAATCCCAGATACTCAGGAAGCTGAGGTGGGAGAATCTCTTGAACGGAGGAGGTGGAGGTTGCAGTGAGCTGAGATTGCACCACTGCACTCCAGCTTGGGCAACAGAGGAGACTGTCTCTAAATAAATACATACATACATAAATAAAATGGATATATTGAGCATACCTAGCACCCACATCTTAATTTCTACTTCTACCCTCCCATAGAAAGAACCAGAGCTTCTTGGAGAAATGGCTGATTCTAGTACTGAAGCAAAAATATACAGAATGAGCCTGGAGCATCCTGCAATGTCAGTAAGTAAAAGCAAGAACGTGCTAAAAAACAAAACAACAACAACAACAACAACAACAACAAAACTTTCTGTAATGATGGGATTATTTCAAAGAGCAAAGGAGATTATCAAAAGAGCTTCCAAAAAGCTTTAGCTCCACCTCAAAGCTGGAAAACCTGAGCAACAAAACAAATGAAAGAATAACGGATTATAATTCAAAGTATAAAATAAATATCTGAGTCCATACTGAAAGAAGTAAATTATTGAATCCATGAATAAGTAGAGGAGAATAGACAAATCTTCTGCCCAGAAGTACTATATATAATTTACGTAGATACTCTGACTCAAGGAGATAAAGCACAAATCCTCACTCTTTAAGTGTGGGTTTGACCTACTGACTTCCTTCAAAACATAGAGTGGGGATTTGTGGGGCAATGGAGAAAACTAACAAATACTACCTAAGGCACGCAATCAAGGTGAACATCAACAACAAGCTGAGTTGATAATATGTACCTTTGATATGATGTAATATAAGGATCACTTTACCTCTGTGGAATTCCTCTTTAAAATCCAATGACATAGAATCATCAAGAAAACAAGCCAGGTGTGGTGGCTCACACCTATAATCCCAGCACTTTGGGAGGCTGATGTGGGAGGATAACTTGAGCTCAGGAGTTCAAGACCAGCCAGGCCAACATAGTGAGTCCCTGTCTCTATTTTTAAAAGATAAAATAAATAAATAAACAAATAGGAAATGTAATATAGTATCCCAGATGGGATCTTGGAACAGATAAAGGCCATTAGCTAAAAAGTAAGAAAATATAAATAAAGTATGGATTTTAGTTAATAATAATGTACTCATCTTGGTTCATTTATTTAATTTATTACTATTATCATTTTTGAGACAGAGTGTCGCTCTGGTGCCCAGGCTGGAGTGCAGTGGCATGATATCGGCTCACTGCAACCTCTGCCTCCTGGATGCAAGCTATTCTTCTGCCTTTGCCTCCAAGTAGCTGGGATTACAGGCACCTGCCACCATACCCGGCTAATTGTTTGTAATTTTAGTAGAGATGGGGTTTTATCACATTGGCTGGGCTGGTCTTGAACTCCTGACTTCAAGCAATCCACCCACCTCAGCCTCCCAAAGTGCTAGGATTACATGCATGAGCCACCGCACCCGGCTGGTTCATTATTTTTAATAAATATATAACACTAATATAAGCTGTTAATAATAGGGGAAACAAATGTATGGGACCATGAGAACTCTCTTGTATTATCTTTGATTTTTCTGAAAATCTAAAACTGCTTTAAAATAAAATTTATTTTTTGAAAATGTACACATTCCTTTGTTTTAGGAATGTAAATATTAAAAGTAATCTAGTATCTGGAGGGGTCGAACACTGAAAAATGAGGCTAACCTTGGTTGTCTCTTCCTTAGAGTCCATGATCAGGCTTCAGAATATTCACAAACAGCCTCATATTTGATACTCAGTTCTCATTAAAGCATATTTTTGAGAGACTCCTAAGTAGTGCTGGGTGTTTCATGTCTTTGCCACCTTCGTTCTCTGCATTTGGAAGTTTGCCTCTGGGGAACCAGACTTTCCTCATTCTCAGTCAGTGCAGTTCAGGTGGCACTGATTTCATTCATGGGTGAAATTGGCTCAAGGATAAGCAAGTGACTCAAATGAAGTCAAGGATACACAATCTTGAGATGTTTATTGTGACTTTTAAGAGATAGAGACCTTCTCTATTTTCCTCTGGTCTGAGCTGTGAGAAAATGAGCCAGAAGCTAATGGCAGCGGTCTTGCCACCAACGAGGAAAACCTATCTCATAAGAGAACCAATCAAGCAGAAAGCAAGTGAGGAAATAAAGCAAGCCTAGCTCTATGACGTGAGTGGAATCCCTAAACAAAGCACATCAGTGAGGCAATAAATTCCCTTTTGGGCTTAAGTCAATTTGCATTGGGTTTTCAGTCATTTGGAATCTTAAACCTACTAAAAAAACCTCTACAAAGTGAGAATTTGGCTGGATGATTTTAAAGTCTTTCAATTTTAAAAGTTTTATGTATATATATATACACCCACACACACAAATATATATAGATATACATATATATATACATTATACATATTTTTATTGCACTTTAGGTTCTGGGGTACATGTGCAGAACATGCAGGATTGTTGCATAGGTACCTACATGGCAATGTGGTTTGCTGCCTCCATCTCCCCAACACCTATATCTGGCATTTCTCCCCATGTTACCCTCCCCAATTTTAAGAGCTTAGGACTAAGAACCATGGCTCATGCCTGTAATCCAAGCACTTTGGGAGGCTGAGGTGGGTGAATTGCTTGAGCTCATGAGTTTGAGACAAGCCTGGGCAAATGGCAAAACCTCCTTTCTACAAAAAATACAAAAACTAGCAGGGCATGGTGGCATGTGCCTGTAGTCCAAGCTACTCAGGAGGCTGAGTCATGAAAATCACTTGAAACTGAGGAGTCAAAAGTTGTGGTAAGCTGAGGTCATGCCACTGCACTCCAGTCTGGGCAAGACCCTGTCTCAAAAAACAAATACATGAATAAGTAATAAAAGAGCTTATACTATTATCTGGTTCAACCACCTGCTTCACCAAACACCTGATTCACCTCAAACTTTCAATCATTCAGCAAGTGCTTGTCAACTGTTATGCTTAGACATGTGTGAATTCTGTTAGGCTCTGAGAATAAAGACAAATAAGGCATAGATATTACCTTTACAGACCTGACAGTTCCAAATCTTTAAACAAAGGAGGGATTATCAGGCCCCATTTTACAAATAAAGGCATGAGGCTGGAGAAGATAAAAGACATGTAATAGGATGAAAATAGAATCCAGGTTTTCTGATAAAGAGTCCTTCATAGTAACCAGTACTTTCTTTCTGGTAAATGGCATTTCTAAATAAAATCCCATTCGTTCATTTTTATTCATTCATTTCTTCAACATCTATACCAAGAGTCAGCAAACTATGGCCCCTGGACCAAATATAACCCAACACCCACTTTTGTAAAGAAACTTATTGCAGCATGGTCATGTCCATTTTTTAGCATATGGGTGCTTTCATGCCACAATAGTAGAGTTGAATAATTGCAACGGATATCATACGGTCCACAAAGCCAACAATATTTGCTATCTAGTCGTAACAGAAAATGTTTGCCAACCCACTGAGTTCATGCTATGTGCAGGCACTGAGACTGCCATATCAGACAAGCCATTCTTGCCTTCATTAAGCTCACAACCTAGGCACTGGGGAAATGGAAAAGGAATTAACATTCGTTCAACTGTAGCTATGTGCTAAGCACTGTGCTAAGTCTTGTTCACATGTAATCCCAACAACAAACCCATAAAGGAGGTATTACATTTGGCATTATACATACAAGAAAAGAGGGATTGGAAGACATTGAAAACTTAACTCAAAATATAGCTTTTACTGGCCAGTATATTCGAGCCGATCTCAGGACAAGGATATTGAGATTCACTCAAATTGCCCCAAGGAGGTGTTTACTCATGACAAGGGCACACGCAGTCTGGAATCAGCACCTCATTAGAAAACGTCAAGGGGTTACTTCCTCTGCTCTTCTCTGGGGTCTCTCTTTCTGTCCCTCTCTCAACCTCTCTCCTGACCAGGGTTCTCATGTCAGCTTTCTCATGGTCCTTATTATACACCCTAGCTCCAAATCCTCTAAGTGACCCTCAGCCCAGCTCTCTGAGTTCACTCATTCTTTCCATTCTAAATGCCAGATTCCTGAGGGAGAACTTGAGCCCCTCTGGTTCACATTTTCCAAGGTAGGCCTCAGATTATTTTCCACTGGCTGCTCTCTGTGATTGGCTACGCTGAGATCAGCCTTGCCCTGGAGAAGAAAGATCCCACCGTGCAGAATACCACCATTCCATTTGCAGTTTCAGCAATTGGGCTGTGGATGGAGTGCAGTTACTCAGAAGTGGCTGGGTTTGGTAGGCAAATTAGCTGGATATGGTGGCATGCAAATTTGACTAATAAATATAATACAAATAGAAAATTTTTATGAGTCTGTCTCCAAAACAAGCATTTAAGTCACTTAGGAATCCAGTCAACTGGAAGGCACAGAAAATCCAATTCACAGAAGCCTAAACATCTAAGTGGTTTGTTTTTCCTCTCATAACAAGAAGCCCAGATGTAGACAGCCCAGGGACTCAAAAATATCATCAAGGACCCAGACTTTTCTCTTTGTTTCTCTATGCTGGTTTGTCACACCCTGGTCACAGGAGGGCTGAAGTACTTCTGGACATCAAGTTCATATTTGGGAAGGGCAAAAGAGAGACAGAAAAGCTTTCACACCATTAGTGTGACTTTTTGAGAAGAGAAGCCCTTCTTGGCAGACTTGACTTATCCAGAACTAGGCCACCAGCTTACACTCAAATCTATTATATGAGATCAATATGATTGGTTTATTTTTTTAATTTTTTATTTTTCCATAAGTTATTGGGGTGCAGGTGGCATTTGTTTACATGAGTAAGTTCTTCAGTAGTGATTTGTGAGATTTTGGTGCACCCATCACCCAAGGAGTATGCATTGCACCATATTGGTAGTCGTTTATGCCTTGCCCCTCTCCTACTCTTCCCTCAAATCCCCGAAGTTCATTGTATCATTCTTAGGCCTTTGCATCCTCATAGTGTAGCTCCCACATATCAGTGAGAACATACAATGTTTGGTATTCCATTCTTGAGTTACTTCACTTAGAATAATAGTCTCTAATCTCATCCAGGTCACTGCAGATGCTGTTAATTCATTCCTTTTTAGAGCTGAGTAGTATTCCATTATATATCTATACCACAGTTTCTTTATGCACTCATTGATTGATGGGCATTTGGGGTGGTTCCATGATATTGCAATTGCTAATTGTGCTGCTATAAGCATGCAAGTGCAAGTGTCTGTTTCAAGTAATGAGTTCTTTTCCTCTGGGTAGATACCCAGTAGTGGGATTGCTGGATCAAATGGTAATTCTACTCTTAGTTCTTTAGGAATCTCCACACTGTTTTCCATAACGGCTGTACTAGTTTACATTCTCACCAGCAGAGTAGAAATGTTCTCTGTTTACTACATCCATACCAATGTCTACTGTTTTTGGATTTTTTATTATGACCAGTCTTACAGGAGTAAGGTGGTATCGTATTGTGGTTTTGATTTGCATTTACCTCATCATTAGGGATGCTGAGCATTTTTTCATATAATTATTGGCCATTTGTAAATCTTCTTTTGAAAATTGTCTATTTATGTCCTTAGTCCACTTTTTGATGGGATTTTTTTTTTCTTACTGATTTGTTTAAGTGCATTGTAGATTCTGGATCTAGTCCTTTGTCAGATATATAGATTGTGAAGATTTTCTCCCACTCTGTGGGCTGTTTACTCTGCTGACTGTTCCTTTTGCCGTGCAAAAGCTCTTTAGTTTAATTAGGTCCCAGCTATTTATCTTTGTTTTTATTGCATTTGCTTTTGGGTTCTTGGTATGACTAGTTTAGACCAATCAGGCCCGTATGCCTTGAGCCTGGGGTAGGGATCTAGGACCCTTCAAATCGGAAGATAAAACATGCTGGTTCCCTGCAGAAAATCAGAGTTCCATTAGAAGAAGGAAAGGCTGTTGCTTGAGCAATGGACAGCAGAGCACAAGAGACCAAGTACATACAACCCTGCAGCTGATTCAGTGCCAGGCTTCTAATAGATAATAACTACCTGGTGAGTGAATGAATGAGGTAACATTTTGACTCATTAAAGGGAGAAAATAATACAAAGTGGAAAGAAGGTAAGGGTAGCTGTCAGAAGATGTAAATATTTCAGAAATCTTTGTGAGACCCTGTCTAACCTCTGAATCTTATTTTCTTTATTTGTAAAAAAAAAAAAAAAAAGGACTGAATAGTGCCTTCACTATGGAGTCTATTTGGGAATTAAATGAGATTACTTATAGGCAAGGTCTTTGAAGTCATAAAGACGTAGGGAAAAGTTTCAATTTATAAGCAAAGGAAACAAAGATGGAAAGAAGCTGGCATAAGTCAATTGGCCTCATAAATCAACCTCACAAAGGGAGGATCCTCAAATAAAAAAGGAGAAATGGAGTTTGGGTGGAGCATATTGTGGTTAGCTGAAAAAGTCATTGTTACATTAGTTTTACTCCCAGAAGAGGAAAGAGAGTTTCCATCTGAAGAAATACAGAAAGTATTGAAACCTTGGAAACCCAACTTTTACTCTCCTGGCAAGGCCAGATCTTTGTTGAGAAATTGAAAGTGGATCACACATGGTGGCTTATGCCTATAATCCCAGCAGTTACGGAGGCTGAGGTGGGAGGATTGCTTGAGCCTGGGAGGTTGAGGCTGCAGCGAACTATGATTACACCACTGCTATCCAGCCTGGGCGACAGAGTAAGACGCATTCAAAAAAAAAAGAAAAGAAACGGAGAGTGAGAGGAAAAGAGAAAGATAGAAGGGAAGGAAGGAAGGAAGGAGGGAGGGAAGGAGGGGAGTGAGCGAGGGAGGGAGGGAGGGAAGAAGGATGGAAGGAAGGAAGGGAGGGAGGGAGGGAGGGAGAAAGGGAAGGAAGGAAGGAAGGGAGGAAGGAATAGAGGAAGGGAGGGAGGGAAGGAAGGAAGGAGGGAGGAAGGAATGGAAGAAGGGAGGAAGGGAGGGAGGGAAGGAGGAAGGAAGGGAGGGAGGGGAGAAGAAGAGAGAAAAGGAAGAAAGAAGGAAGGGAAGAAGTAAGGAAGGAATTGAAAGTAGAAGAATTGAATGTAAGAATGAAAAGTACAGCATTAAACTCTCCTGGAAGTATCTTGGTTGGCACAAATATAGTGAAATCACTTCTTCCAGGTGCCACAGTGTGGAACCTCAGATGAATATAAATGGCTGCCATTGGTAATTAAGTTTAATTTGATTTCATATAGCTTAGTAAGAGTTATTTTCACAAATATTCTAGTTATCTTCTAGGCACATAATGGAGTAATGTGCCCCATCACCATGATATTCAATATGGCCACAGGATTGGATTTGGCAAGTGCATGTAAGCAAAAGTGTCATGGGCCACTTGCAGGTGGAAGCCTATAAGAATTGGTGTGCAATTCACTATGTTCCCTTTGCCTGGCTTCAAAGAGTAAAAGACCCCACACCTGGGTCTCTGATTAAGAATGATGTTAAGTAGAACCCCACCCTCCATCCCCATGATCCTCAGTGGAAGCATGTAAAACTAAAAAGCAAACTTTGCTATCTTTTTTTTTTAGACGGAATCTTGCTCTGTCCCAGGCTGGAGTGCAGTAGTGCAATCTCGGCTCACTGCAACCTCCACCTTCTGGGTTCAAGCTATTCTCCTGCCTCAGCCTCCCGAGTAGCTGGAACTACAGGCATGTGCCACCATGCCAGCTAATTTTTATATTTTTAGTAGAGACAGGATTTCACCACGTTGGCCAGGATGGTCTCGATCTCTTGACCTCATGATCTGCCCGCCTCAGCCTCCCAAAGTGCTGGGATTACAGGCATAAGCCACCTTGCCCAGCCCAAACTTTGTTATTCTAAACCACTAAATAAATTTTTGTTTAACCACAGCATGATCTAACATATCCTGACTAATACCTCCCTCAGCCATGTGGAACCAGTAATGAGAAGTGGTTAAGAACATTCTTTTGAGTGAGACAGTCTGAGATCAAAGGCTCTGACACTAGGCTGGCCCTGGTGGCCCACACCTGCAATCCCAGAACTTTGGGAGGTCAAGGCAGGCAGATTGCTTGAGCTCAGGAGTCTGAGACCATCCTAGGCAGCATAGTGAAACCCCATCTCATTATTACAAATAAAAATAAAAAGGCTCTGAAATGAGCTACGTCTCCTACCATTCCATACCCTTGTAGCTGGCACCTGTTCCTCTCAGTCCAGAGCTGTGGTTCTCAGACCTGGTTATATCTTAAAATAACAAGAGGAACTTCTAAAATCATATGCAGATTCCACCCCTAGACATGACTTCATTGGTCTGGGCTGGGACCTAGGCATTAGTATTTTTTTTTTATTTTTTTTATTTTATTTTATTTTATTTTTTATTGCATTTTAGGTTTTGGGGTACATGTGAAGAACATACAATATTGTTGCATAGGTACACACGTGGCAGTGTAATTTGTTGCCTTCCTCCCCTTCACCTATATCTGCCATTTCTCC